>RPFO01000050.1:4844727-4874727 GCA_009746045.1 Mesostigma viride | reverse complement strand
TCATTCACGCCTTAAGTTGGGTTCGGGGTTTTTTACGGGTCAACCCACCAACTTCAGGCGTGAACCCAACTTAAGGCGTGAATGACTCTACTTAATTCTACTCATTTGAACTAAAGATACTAAAACATACTATTCTGAAATACTGATATTGAACTTAGAATGCCGAAATCCTTTTCGACCCAACACAAGGCGTGAACCCAACTTAAGCCAACCCAACTTAAGGCGTGAATGACTGAACATACTTTACAAAGAAACAAAGACCTGTACTCAGCGGGGACATGTACGGTTGCATCATTGGATACACCCGCGTTGGTACAACAGCAGCAGGGAGCAACCAGTTGTTGACTTGTTGTTGTTGTTGTTGTTGTTGCCCACGCCGCACACGTGGGCAGCAGATGCCCTCGGCCGTTTCCAAATCTCTGCTGCCCAGTGCCCACGTGCGGCGTGGACAACAACAACAACAACAACAACAACAACCTGGCTGGTTTGGTATGCAGTATCAGCTATTGACATGTGTCAATACGCCAGCACGGAAACCGGGTGCTACCAGCCATGGACAGCACGTGACACCGATTGCCTTGCGACTGTTCACATCTCTGGCGGTTGCCGCGCTCGGTTCTCTTCGCCTGGAAGCTTTGCCATAGGAGTTCGAATGGCACGCCCGGACTCATGGCCTATTTTTGCTGCTGATCTGGCTACCCTTGGCAATTCAATCGCCATTTGGGGCAGGCATGGCAAACTGACGCGTTATCTGATCAACTCTCTGCCAGCCATATTTTTTACAAGTGCCCCTCCGGCAAGAAGACGTTTGAAGCAGGTCAGAGGGTATCTTGGATAGTAATACAACGCCAGCGATGGAGAGCGCAAGTAGTTGTGAAGCAGGCTTTTAGACAAACGAGCTCGTTTCGTGTGATACCTCTTCTGAGGTTGAAAGTACCGGCCGGGCGCCACTTCTAGTGACGCATCCTCGGATTACTTGGCGTCCTGTGCGGATGGGTTCCAGCTGCTCGCATTCACTAGACGAAGAGAGGGCTGTCGCCCACTCCACTGCTGATATGAACGTTCAAGGATCCAAAGGGCAGAGTACCCGCAAGACTTCCAAGGTTGCAGGCGACGCTTCTGCATACGACGAGGAGGACCATCAAGACAGCCCAGACGCAGATGTGGGTACGCCCATCCATGATAAGTCCGGTACGAAACGATCCCAGTCCTCGGATTTCTCTGCCATGGTGAAGAGGCGCATGTCCGTCAGCGCGGAGGTGCTGGAGGCCGCCAACGCCGCGCACGGCGGCCACGGAACGCAGACGCGGGGGTCGATCGCCGAAGATGAGGAGGAGGAGGAGGAGGGAGCCCCCGAGGAGGTGGTGCCCAAGAGCGCGGCAACCAAGGTCCGTTTGTTCTGGGTCCACGCACCCGACGCTAACCTGTATCCGCCACCTATTGCTGTATGACACAAGAACGATGCTTGCCTTTTACGATGTTGTTGCGACTTGAGCGACTGGCGGAACTGTGGAAGCCAACCTCGTGCGACGCCGATTGAATAGGTCCTTGCATCTAGGCAGCCCGGGCGCTCTCAGTCGGCCTTGGACGGCACGACAAGCTCTCTGCTTGGCAGGCTCGAGGGCACGGCATCAAGTCATGGCCGTGAGCGTTTCAGGCCCATGCTCGCCCGGGCATGGGTGCGGGCCATGACCACACTAGCGGGCACTTGTATAGTACAAGCAGAGTAAGTACTACCTCGTGTAGAAGACTAAATGAGTGATGCGTCTCCTGCCTGCTTGAGTAGCCCTTGCGATCACGGATCCAACTCAACTGTCCCAAAACCGGGCCCTCCCCACCCACCCTTACTGGCAAACACCCTCCAACCGCACCACCAAATACAAGGCCCTAGAAGCACTTACTGGATAGCTGTATAAATGTCGCTGGGGCCCCTGGCCTCCTATACATGTCAGAGGCATAAGTCCCCGTCAGGTTGTTGGCAGCCTTATGCCACCGGCCGTTACCTTCCTTCGTGAGCTTTATCTCCCTAGAAAAGTGCTGTTGGCCGGATGGCAGGGAGGAGTGTCGTTGGCCGGATCTCGCGCAGGGGTGTCCAACAGAGGGGCGTCAAACAGGGCCATGTGTCGCCTGCCTGTGGCTTGACCTAGGGCATGGACTGGGCCCTGAGGTGAGCTCGGCCATGGCATGGTGTGGTGGTGTCCGCCGTGTTGCAAGTGGGTGAGGTTGCTCGCCCACCGTGAGAGTTCTCTCGTCGCGGCTCCTGATGCCACTGTGCCTGGGGCCCCTGGGCCTGGAGCGGTGCACTCCCCAGCTCACAACAGCTTCCGCCATTGGTGGAATGAAGGAGCCCAACGCCCCTGCAGGTGCTTGCGGGTAGATGGAGGCAGGGGCTGGTTGTTTGTGGAATGCCTGCTGGCACGCCACACCTGTTCCCATGGGGGCACGCAGCGGCACAGCCGTGTGGCCAGCCTGTCGGAACCTTCACTGAGACGAAAGTGACAGAATTAAGACCGAAGTTGCATGGGACCAAAGTTGACAAGCCAACGTCGATTGAAAACCGTCCGCTCTTGCCACCTCCAAGATGAGAGCTGGTGCATGGTATACCTGCGCCGCATTTATCTGAGCCCATTATCAAGTAGTAGGCGGCGGGTTGAGGTGCCAGCATTATCAAGTAGTAGGCGGCGGGTTGAGGTGCCAGCATTATCAAGTAGTAGGCGGCGGGTTGAGGTGCCAGCAGGTGGGATCAAGCGTGTCCCCGCATGCATGCAGGGCGCTAGTGGGCGCATGGTTGGCCTTAAAGGGGTGCAAGCGACGCCTGCTGTAAGTAAGCTTGGAACAACTAGGTGCGGTCCTCGCCATGCTGTAGGCTTAATAAGAAAACTGTTGTCTTCCTTGGAACGCCATCACCTGAGACATGAACAGGTACGGATCTCTTGTGACGCAATCACCAATGCCACGGCGCATGGGGGGGAGTGGGGTGCATGAAGCCAGCCATGCCAGCTCGTGCTTGCAACCCTGGATAGAGAGGAGAGCTGGCCCATGGTGCTCAACACCTTGCAATGTCCCTGCTGCGTGGAGCTTGGGGCCTTCTGACTCTCGTGCCATCTGCCTGCTGCATTCTTGTGCACTTTAGTGTCGTCATCACTCCATTGCCATAATCACTCCATTTTGATGAGCACTAACCTCTGCTGGCCACTGTATCGTGCACCGACCCCACCCCACCCGCTGTGGGTCACTCTACCGCGTCACTGTATGTCCCCGTCGGCTTGCCCCCCAGAGCCTGATCCTGCGCGCCATCAAGAGCTGCATCCTGTTCCAGGGTATGGACAGGGACCAGCTGCTGCTGGTGGTGGACGCGATGAAGCCGATGGCGGTGGCCAAGGAGCAGGTCATCATTGAGCAAGGTGAGCGGGCGGGCGGGTGGGTGGGTGGGTGGGTGGGTGGGTGGGTGGGTGGGTGGGTGGGTGGGTGGGTGGGTGGGCGGGCGGGCAGGCGGTCGGGTGGGCAGGCGGGCGGGTGGGCGGGAGGGAGGGAGGGAGGGAGGGAGGGAGGGAGGGAGGGAGGGAGGGAGGGAGGGAGGGAGGGAGGGAGGGAGGGAGGGAGGGAGGGAGGGAGGGAGGGAGGGAGGGAGGAGGGAGGAGGGAGGGAGGGAGGGAGGGAGGGAGGGAGGGAGGGAGGGAGGGAGGAGGGAGGGAGGGAGGGAGGGAGGGAGGAGGGAGGGAGGGAGGGAGGGAGGGAGGGAGGAGGGAGGGAGGGAGGGAGGAGGGAGGGAGGGAGGGAGGGAGGGAGGGAGGGAGGGAGGGAGGGAGGGAGGGAGGGAGGGAGGGAGGGAGGGAGGGAGGGAGGGAGGGAGGGAGGGAGGGAGGGAGGGAGGGAGGGAGGAGGAGGGAGGGAGGGAGGGAGGGAGGGAGGGAGGGAGGGAGGGAGGGAGGGAGGGAGGGAGGGGGGGGGAGCGGGCGGGCGGGCGGGGGGGGGGGAGGGGGGAGGGAGGGAGGGAGGGAGGGAGGGAGGGAGGGAGGAGGGAGGGAGGGAGGGAGGGAGGGAGGGAGGGAGGGAGGGAGGGAGGGCGGGAGGGCGGGCGGGCGGGCGGCGGGCGGCGGGCGGGCGGCGCGGGCGGGCGGGCGGGCGGCGCGGCGGGCGGGCGGGCGGGCGGGCGGGCGGGCGGGCGGCGGCGGGCGGGCGGGCGGGCGGCGGCGGGGGCGGGCGGGCGCGGGGCGGGCGGCGGGCGGCGGGCGGGCGGGCGGGCGGGCGGGCCGGCCGGCGGGCCGGCGGCCGGCGGGCCGGCGGGCGGGCGGGCGATGGTTCTGCCCCTTTATTGAGTAACCAACCCCTTCATGCAGTGCCCCAAAAGTGGGTTGCTCGCTAGAGGGTTGGTTATGTGTTTCCACGCCCGGTTGTCCCCACGATGATGTCATCGCCAAGCAGGGATTTTGGCATCGGTGATGTCATCTGTAGCATCCACTGCACATCCGTGTCACTGCTTGAGTGAGCATGCCTGTCCGGTGGACATCCGGCACAAAATGTTCGGTGTGAAGTGGGTCTGCGCGCATGGGAACTCAATGGGCATCCTGCCCTTCTCGTGGCTGCCCTCTGCGGTGTTGCACGATCGGCGTGGTCACTGACTGGTCCGTGGACGTAGTGACGGAGTTGCTTTGTGACTGCCGTGGTCACTGATCTTCAAGAGTCGTTGCGCATGCTCCTTCTCCCCACTCCCCCGTGCCTCCCCCCCCCCACACCTCTGCAGGCAGTGACGGCGAACACTTTTACGTCATCGAGACAGGCATCTACCGCGCTACGGTGGACGGCAAGGTACCGCCAGCGCCAGCAATTTCGCGACAGCAGTCTCCCCAGCGATAGCAGTTTAGCGATATCGGTTTAAGGATAGCAGTTTAGCGATAGCAGTTTACCCGATAACAGTTTAGCAATAGCGGTTTAGCGATCGCATCCTGTCCACACCGCTTGGCAAATAAACCTTGGCAATCTAGATGGCAGCTCTACGTGGCTTGACGGATGACTACAGGTGACCACAGGTGTGATGGCTGTGGCGTGTGGTGTGGAGGAACGCGGGGGCCGCGGGGGCCGTTGGGACGGGAGCGGGGGCCATGGCCAGCGTTGAGGCGATCCGTCCTGTGTTGATACACGTGATTGCATCTCACAGGGTTGCTTCTTCTGGCGACTGGCTGTCTGAGCTATTTACTGATACGTGTGTCAGAACGTGTTGCCTTTTTTGGTCCGGCCCCTGTCACCCTACCAGCACTTAACTCAGTGTATCTTTGATGATGCTGCTTGTCTGGGGGCATAGGCAGGGGAGCGCTGGCATTACCCAGTTTCGTAGTTTGACCATGTGCCGTGTTGGTGGTGTGGTGAACCGACGCTGTCATCAAGCAGCGTCAGTAATGCTGTTTGATGGGGGCCCCTATAATGCTGTTTGATGGGGGCCACTGGTGAGACACCGACCCAACAGCACCTGTGGGGCACCCCGCCGCGGATGCCCCCAATGAGTGCCTCGTTTTCATCAAGCGCCATGCCCCCAGACAAATCTTGCTCATCGATATGGGACAATGTGGAGGAGAAATCTTACTGATTAAGTTCACAAGCAATCACCCCATACTGATTAAGTTCACAAGCAATCACTCCATCGGGTTGCTTGTGTTTCCCTGCAGATCCGCTCGGACCCTCCGCCATGCCCGTCGTGCATCACTGCGCCCGTGCCTCCACCCACTTTGTTTCCAGCCTCGTCCGGCATTCTAGTCAACGCTTTTGTCGGTGGCATCGTCTTTGTGCTTATTGCTGGTCATGAACTCTCACCTAGTGCTTGTTGCTGTTTGTGCTTGCATCATGCTGCCGCACGCCCCCATGTTTGTGCTGCCGCATGTCCCCATGGTTATGCTGCCGCACGCCCCCAGCCCGCCCTACTGTACGAGAACACGGGATCGTTCGGCGAGCTGTCGCTCATGTACCACTGCCCCCGCGCCGCCACCATCACGGTGAGTTGTTGCTACTACCAATCTGAACTGGCGCTGCCATCAAGGTTGAGTGTCGCCCTCGCTCGTACCTTCCAAGCAGTTTCCCCCCGCGGGGCATCCTGCCATGTTCACGCACGTTGCCCCCCATCCTACCCCCTATCCGCTCCCTTCTGTGTCCTTGTTAGAGGCATACTTACGGCGTACGCGGGTATTGTGTCGGCAAGATAACCAACCCAGGGCAGGAGCCGCCTTGGCCAGTTCTCTCCCCCATATCAGCCATCTTTTGTGTCTCTGTGTTGCCAACTGGCTTGTTTGAGAGGTGCTTTTGATTTTCAGAGTCGCCTCGATGGAATGCCTGGCTGGCATCCCCTGCCACGTGTCCCCAGCGTGCGCTTGGTGGTCCCGTGCTTTTTCAGGCAGTCACCTTTCCGTGCCTCGTCAGGCAATAACCTTTCTGTGGCCAACAATCTCGCAACCCGTGTGTGTTGCCAATATCTATGTGGGTACCCGGGGACACCTGCAGGCTCTCTCGGACGGGCACCTGTGGGTCATGGACCGCGCGGCCTTCCAGCGGTGGGTGGCTGCCTGCTGTGTGCCGCAACACGCCCCTTTGCCCTCATCGATCACGAACATTCATGTCCAAGTGCATGTCAAGTCCACGTGTCTAGCCGTGCCAGTGTCTGTCCTGTGGCCTGTGTAGCCCATGCGGCTGTGATGAGCGTAGAGTCGCAAGTGCATCCGTCGGTGCGCTCACCTGGCCCTGGAAAGGCAGGGGAGTGCCCTGCTCCCAGGCTGTAGCACATTTGCCAGCATAACACGATCGGAATGACTTGCCAAGCCGTAGCACCTGGGCAAGGCGGCATGAACGCAGTGCCTGGTGACGTGTGCTAGGTGGCCACGCTGGCCGCATGGCATTGGCAGCACGGTTGTGTCTTGCGGGCAAGGGAGTGCTGCTGCAGTACGAATTAAGGAGGCGCCCGGGTTTCTGAGGCACCTACTGCGGTACGGGTGTCAGCATGCCTGGTATGGGAAATCCTTGGGCATAGACAACCCTAGTAACAGGGACATCTGATTGCTTGCCCCAGTAACAAAGATGCCTATTCTCCTACTCAGCATGCGCCCTCGGCCCTCATGTGGGGAGCCAATCCACCTCATCCCTTTGAAATGTCGGCCGGAAGTACCTCATGCATGCTCCACCCAGAGCCGGCGCCTGGGACCTTACTGAATGGCCTCCTGACCTGCTATTTTCTACGTGCACTTGGCCCTGCCACACGGAGAGCTATTTATCGGCAATGCACAGTTAGCCAGACGGTGTACAATTATGCAGAGGATGGCCGGCAGCATGAGTGGCCACGCAACTGGGACTACATCATTGGAATGCTCGTGTACGACTATACATATCGTAGTACAAGTATGCTCATATATACTATACATATCGTAGTACAAGTATGCCCATATATACTATACATATCCTAGTACAAGTATGCTCATTTATACCACGGGGGTTGATTGAGGTATTCTAGCCACAAGTAGACCTTATTGATGCGAGCCCCTCCCTGTTGTGGGTTTAAGGTTTAGGGGTTAGGGTTTTGAGTTTAGAGGTACTGTTTTGATTTATGCAAGCCCCTCCCCTCCCCTTACCCACCCTTACCCATTTCCTCTTTTTTAACCTGTACACTCTTTTAATGAGCGTGCTGGAATGGGCTGGCGTACCCACGGAGACCCACACCCAGCCCAGAGCTGACCCACACTTCCCACGCTGAGCACCGCATGCAACAAGAGCTCGCTTGTGGCGGCTGCCGGGTGCTGACACGGTCTGCGTTGGGTGATGGGCGTGCCTGCGGTATGCGCGTGCTGGTGTTCTGTGTTTGCCATGGTTTACAGGATTATTGTCGGGGCGGCGCAGAACGCGCGCAGCATCCAGGAGAGCATCATCGATAGCATGGACATCTTCAGTGAGTGCTGCGTGGTGTTGTGGCTATGTGTAGCCTGATGGTGGGGACATCTTCAGTGAGTGCTGCGTGGTGTTGTGGCTATGTACAGCCTGATGGTGGGGACATCTTCAGTGAGTACTGCGTGGTGTTGTGGCTATGTACAGCCTGATGGTGGGGACATCTTCAGTGGATGGATTCTTATGGTGTGGCCATGCATCGCCGGATGCTTTGGAGTCAGAGACGAGATTGTGTGCTTATAGCAGTACATCGCCTTCTGTTTTTGGCATCTTCAGTGAGTGCCCTGCCTGTTTGTGAGCCGTTAGTTAAGTGCTCTCCCCTTTGTGACAGCTTAGCAATCGTATGCCTTTAGTGCCATGGCTTCCTGCGGAGACGGTAAGGGTGTCTCGTGGTGGGCGGCATGCATGGTGGTTGCACCGGATGACCTGCACGGATCACCGCAAGCACGCCTATTGCCATGGCTACGAGGGTAGCCGTATCATTCTTATAGGGGTATCATTCTTATAGGGGTATCATTCTTATAGGGGTATCATTCTTATAGGGGTATCATTCTTATAGGGGTATCATTCTTATAGGGGTATCATTCTTATAGGGATATCATTCTTATAGGGGTATCATTCTTATGTGTGCGGCGGTAGCAAGATGACGGCAGAGGGGTATCATTCTTATGTGTGCGGCGGTAGCAAGATGACGGCAGAGGGGTATCATTCTTATGTGTGCGGCGGTAGCAAGATGACGGCAGAGGGGTATCATCCTTATGTGTGCGGCGGTAGCAAGATGACGGCAGAGGGGTATCATTCTTATGTGTGCGGCGGTAGCAAGATGACGGCATAGGGGTATCATTCTTATGTGTGCGGCGGTAGCAAGATGACGGCATAGGGGTATCATTCTTATGTGTGCGGCGGTAGCAAGATGACGGCATAGGGGTATCATTCTTATGTGTGCGGCGGTAGCAAGATGAGGGCAGAGGATGCTGGTCATGTGTTTGGAATTGCCGGGCGCTTTGCATGGCCTCTAATCTCACTCGGTCCCTGTCGCCGCTCCCTGTGGGGCGCTGCTTGTTGCCGCGCCCACCCTGCGCATCATCATACAATTCTGTGCTAATTGTACATTTCCTGCGTTGCATCATGCCCATAAGTGTCATCACATGGCACTGCACTCATGGTACTAAACAGTGCACATCGCGCACCCTCCACCCCATGGGCACCACCTTGCAGAGGTGCTGTCAGCCACCCAGAAACGGACGATCGCCGACTGCCTGGAGAAGGAGATCTTCTACAAGGGTGATGTCATCATGGCGCAGGTAGGGCTGGAGTGATGTCATCATAGCTTAGGCAGGGGATGGGTTGATGTCATCATGGCGCAGAAAGCCAGGGCTTGCCTACCATAGCGCCACGGGGTACTGCATCACCCCATCACGCATGGACAGTCGCATCCCAACGCCATGGCCCATGGGTCACATCCGTGCTGACACGTCCCGCAACGTGGCATGTTCATGCCTTGGCGCTGATGGGTGTGTTTCGACCCTTACTGGACCAGTGGTCGTACTGAATGACTGGTCTTTCCAAGTTGGTCTTTACGGTTCTCTTGCATCCAGTGAACGGCTAAAGATTGGGTGATGATCGGGTGGCTCCCAAGGGGGGAGGCGAAGCCTGCTTGCCTCCCGGCGCAGCCATAGTCGATCGTGTGAACATCGCCTCACTGGAACGCCATCGCCAGGGTGTTGTTTTGCCACCAAGCAGCCCTGGAAGCTGGAAGTGTTGCCCAACTTGTTCTTGAGTCGCCAGCGTTCACGTTGTGCTGGTCCTCCCCAGTGTATGCTAGTATCTGATAGGGGTCTATCCCAGTTTGCTGGTTATTATGGCCAGGGTTAGGCGGCAGGGTTAGGCCTCGCAGACGTAGCCGTAGGCTGTGGCTGATGAACCCAGGTCGCGCACGTGAACGCCTCCATCCCTCATCCCTCTTTCCCAACCGACCAAGCCACCAACCATATATTCGAGCACCCTTTTTGTATGTATTCTTCCTATCGCTTGCTCTCGACCACTGCCACTTCTCGTCCCTGCCACCAATGCCAGGGCGACCCGCTGGGCCCCCACGCCAAGTTCTACATCGTCTACAAGGGCAAGGTCGGGTGCTACCGCAGTGCCAACCCGGGGGGGGGCGCCGCTCTGCCCGCGGCCACCCCCGATGGTGGCAAGCCCGGCACCACCTCTGGCACTCACAAAGTGCTCGTCAAGCAGGTGGAGGAGGTACGCCGCGTGGCGGTTTGCGCATCTCCCCGCCTCTAACTTTACAAGGCAGCCACTGCACAGGGTCAGGGACTCTACCCGGCTGTAGCTCGGTGTTGTGCGGCATCCCGTCCCGCCTGCCATGCGTTTCTCTGTCTTCAAGGTGTGCGGGGTAATAGGGGAAGTGGGAGGTTCTTATGCTACGGGAAGGGGGGACAGTTGTAGCTGCCATGGCGGCTGATGGGCCCTGGAGGGGCAAGAGGCTCGACACTGGCTAGAAAGTCCAAATATACTGGCTAGGCAAATCGATATTCCGTGAATCGACGGGGTGCGGTCTCTGATCATGGTTTGAGCTCGTCTCAACGGAACTTGCTGCGTGTCTTCCCCCTGGGTGCCTGTGCCTGCATGTGGCCGTCCCTGCCAGGGTGGCTTCTTCGGCGAGTTGGCGCTCCTGGAGCACGAGCCGCGGCAGGCCGACGTCATCGCCGAGTCCGATGAGGTAGGCTGGCGCTCGCGTCACCAGGTTTGATGCGTCTGATAGTGACCAGTACAGTGACCTCAAAAGTGACCACGGTAGTGACACGGTAGCGACCATAGTGACTAACGTTGGTACATTTAATGTTTGGGTTGGTGGGTTCGATACGGACCGCGGTAGTAAACACGACAGTGAGCATTATAGTGACCATTAAAGTGACCACGGTAGTGACCTTGGAAGCACTCACGGCCATGGGTGTGGATATCTGGGGCGCCGACGGTGGGTTCCGGGCTGTGCAGGCGTTTCTAACTCTTTGGGGGCATCGTTAGCCAGCCTTATGGTCCTCTAATAGGGCATCACCGTGGCAAACATTCTTGTTGCACCCTGGGTGAGAACATTAAAGTATAGTTTCGTAGTACATGGAGTGATCTTTGCTATCCCACCACTGCAATGCTGATGCTGCCTGCAGCTATGAAGCATGTAAGAAATGCGTTGTGATAGATGTGAAGCTAAGGCCTGGCTGCAGGCTGACCCTGTAAATTTGTGGGGAGCTGGACAGAGCACAGCATTTTCCAGCTCACTTCGCCAGGACAAGAGTGGTGTTGCAGCCTGGGTGAGGTTGATTAGAGAGGCAGACTAGTAACGTTCATGCGTAACGTTGTGTAGTCATATATCATGGACTTGCGCCCAGGGAGTCTCGATGGTAGTTCCAAATTTGTATCTAATCCCAAAGTGGCACTATCTGTGAAGCAAACTTAAGCTGCAATAGTCACTGACATTATTGTCCTTGTTAGGCTCTCCCTCTCGATCCTCGTTCCTTAGACACCCAGGATCGCTTTAATGCGCTGCCGTCAGTGGGCCATCTGCGAATCTCAGGCCTCTGCGTTTTCCTTGCCGCTACCAGCCCCCAGGCGTGACACCACAACATGGCGGATGCTGAGGGCCGGCAGCTTCCCTGCCCAGGCAACTCCATGAACCTCTTAACGTTTCATCCTGTTGCAAGTGCCTGTGTGCGTAACCATCTGGACCTGCCTGTGTCTGCGTGGGTTGGTCCACCCTGTCGCGTATACCCCACGTCCTTTGCGCGTGCCGTGCACCCTGGCAGCTCAAGCTGCTGTCGATGCAGCGCGACGCGTTTGAGCGCCTCATGGGGCCCGCCGAGGAGATCTTCCGCGCCACCACCGACGAGTACAAGGTATAAGGCATGCACGGTCACTGTACGGTCAAATTGGCTAAAAATAACTGGACGTATAGAAGCACGTATATCTTCAATTAATGGCAATACTTCTAATACTGGCATAGAATTATCTCATTAGTTCTTTGCCATTTCCCAATCATTTTCTGATGTCTATTTCGCCGAGTCTCTCTCCGAGACAGCGCCTTTAATTCTTTCTTGTATTATCTTATCTAGTCCAATTAATGCAATTTATTTTAACAATACAATATATGTGAGGTTTATATTTTGACAACACGGTGGAGTCACTGTGGGGTCACTGTGTACAAGTTGCACGCAGCCATGGTGGGGTCACCACCATCTGCCCGCTCCGGTGGTGAGCTGTAACGCGGTCAGTATGTCTGCGCATGCGGTCACCGTGTACCTGCTCTGCGGCCACTGTAGCAAGGCCACTGTAGCAAGGTCACTGTAGCAAGGCCACTGTAGCAAGGCCATCACGGACAATGGCTGCGGACAGTCACCAATCATGGCCGCCTCCAGCAGGACCTGCGTGCCCTGTGTTTGTGGGGCATGGCCCATGAGGGCAGCACTCCTGGGTCATGGCAAGAGTGTGGCCAATGGTAGAGGTGGCAGACCTTTTCTCTCTTGCCTGTGTGCTTGCCATACATGGTTACAGAATGCAGGCGCTGGCTCGTAGGCGCGAGCATTCGTTTGTGTTGGGATTGGCTTGGTGGAGTGGCTTGGTGGATACAGAGCCCCCACCATCCGCCAAATGCTTACCTAGTGGGTGGTGGGTGCGAAGCAGGTCGCCCTGCCCGGCATGCTGTATTAATGTGATGACAGGCCGCGTTGAATTGTCTCTGGTATATGGCTGGGGTCAGCAATCGCTTTCATCATGGGGTGGTCGGGGCAGAATAGGAGTCAGCCCCCCATCAGCCCTTTTGTCCCTGTATCCCTGGACGGGTGTTTCCTCCGCTTACAGCTTCCTTCTGTTGGTCATTCATCCCGCGCTGGCCGGCACAGTCTAGTTTCACCTCACCAGGTGCAAAGGGTGGGCTTGATGTGGCTGGCCCAACATCATATCTGATCAGACAGGGTTATCCGACATGTCACGTTTGGCTTCTTTCTTGAGTGGCAAGTGTTTAGGCCTTTGCTGTCGTCTTGGACCAAATCTAATTATTCTTTGGATTCCATCTCTCAAGGGCGTGTCCTTTGCAGTTGTTTTGCTTGGCATCCAAGTAATCTCTTGACGTACGTGTCATGTATCCTACATGTTATCGTGGTGACTACATGCATCTCCATGCGTATGTTAATTGTATACTTGCCCCATGCTGCATGCCCACACAACATTCTCACACCCACCGGGACGGTTACTGGCAGAAAATTAATGCTGGGCTTGGCGCATTGACTCTTCAAACCGCCGCAACGGCGGTCTAAACAAGGTCCTGCAGCGCTTAAATGTTACGAAAGGGGCTTGAGCATAAAAGCGAGCCTGTTATTGTTCCTAAGCTGGCAACCTCTGGCCACTGCGACATCAGGTAGTATGACTGATCGGGCAAGAAGCAGCTCTGAGTTTGCTTCAGCTGTTGTGCTTTTCACGTTTTGGTGAAAAATGTATGTGGGATCAGGGTGGCATTGATGCCAGCGAAATGTTCATGAAAATTTATTGGTTTGGCATGCGATGTGGACCTCGACCAGGAAAAAGTACTGGCATTACATGCAACTTAAAAACATAGTTACCAACTTACATGTTACCATGGGATTTGTCATATCATCTATGAGACAGCCAGTCAAATAGCGCTACAATCGCACTTTCGATTTAGTATAGAGTCACTGCACTAGAAATATTTATAGATTCTACTAGTTTCCTTTCTTTTAACTATGCCTAATTAATTAATTAATTAATTATCAACATCACTCCGTTGGGAGTAGATGTAGCACATAGCCCTGAGAAGGGGCATATGGCTTTTAATACATTCTAGGCTACTTCATGCAAGGGTGGGAATGTAAGCTACCCCTGCTCTAGGTGCACCAGGGCACCCGCACCCTCATGGTCTATCACGCTATGCCCGGGTAAGGGGGGAGCATGCCTGTGAGGGGGAAGATCATCATGGCTATACAAAAACTAGAGCGTGGCATCTCAGCAGAGAGCAGCTCTCTGCATGGGCACAGCATTACTAAATAAAACTAGGCATCGTCTGGAGTGTGGCTCATCATAGGCACACATGTACATGATTAAATAAAGCGCGTGGCTTAGCTGGGATAGGGCCTCTAGGAGGCGTACGTGTACATGGCCACGGTCTATCTATGCTACACTACTACTGCTGTATTCCCCTAAGCTGGGGCGTCTGGAGTCGCTGGGGCCGCGGGGGTCGCCTGCCAGGGCTTGTGGCCGACGTAGATGGCCGCCCCCTTCCAGTACACCGGCTGCCCCGCCTTGGTCTGCCGGAGCTGGAGGTAGGTCGGCCATAGCTCCCGTCGCCGTTGTTGCTGCGCCAGGGTCAAGTCGTCATCAAGGGTGAAGAGAGTCTTCTCGAGCCGCTTGCGGCGTCTGAGAAAAGAAATCTTGTCCGCCGGGGTCTTAAAGGTGAGAAGGAGCGGGGGCGGCCCTGCCTTACCCCGCGCGCGGGGAAGGCGGTGGGCGACCAGCTCGATCTCACCAGTAAGGCCCATGCGATCAAGGATTTCTCTCTCAAAAGCACGCGCAAGCTTCTCGGAATTCTCACCTTCCTCCATCTTGAGATTCTTGACAATGACGTTGAGGCTGCGCTTGGCGAGCTCGGCCTCCTCGCGGAGGTCAAGCGTCTGCCGTTGAAGCTGGGCTGCGACGGCGGAGGTGGTGGAGGTGGTGTGTTGCTTAAGCATGTCCGCCAAGGTGGTGATGGGAGGAGCATCGCCGGCCAGGCCAGCCGGGGCTGGCTTGGCGGCAATGTCCTTCACCGCCTGGGCTGAGGCCTGCGGTGTTCTGCAGAACCTCGATAGCAATGGCGTTGTCCTTAAGACGCTGGTCGATGTCGCGGAGCTGGGCGGTGATGGAGTCGGTGGAGACGGAGGGGGGGGGGGGGGGGGGGCGAGGAGGGCGGCGGTGGCAGTGGGGATGGTGGGGAGCTCAGCAGCCAGCGTGCCGCCCGGCATTGCCGCCACATCTGCAGCAATGGGCGTCACGTGCTGTGAGAGGGCGGCGTGGAGGTGGTGGACGAAGGTGGAACTATGCCTAGTCGGGGTAAAATTGGCTTCTTTTGTCAATTGTCAAATTCTCAGAGGACGGGGGCCGAGATTAATTAAGGTACCTTCAAATTAAATAAGAGGCATGCCTATATCGAGATATATTTTTGGAGGCGAGTTTCTATTGGCATAAATGTGTAGTATTGTACGACAACATGTCAAGGGTGACGGAAAGTGCTGAAGTGCGGAAAGTGCGGAGACGTTTCTAGATCGATTGCGCATGCAATGGTTAAAAGGCAGAGAAGCGGTTGATTGGTAGTACTGTACGACAGTGTTTCGACGGAATTTCCGGTCAGCGATGCGGACTTTGCATCTTACGTTGTACATACATGGAAAAGAGCAGGCCATTGCGTAGCGCTGTGCTGTGGCGAACTTATTATCCGCCAGATTGCACCGTCGATGACCGTCGATGCTCGTCGATGAACCCAACGCAAGCCATTGACAAAAAGAAGTAAAAAACGGCCGCGGCGGCAACAACAAGTGAGTTTGGTAAGTTACAGAGCTTGTTGCCCGGCCGGCGACACCGTGTCAAGCAGTCCACAGGTAGTCCGTAGGTAGTCCGTAGGTAGTCCGTAGGTAGTCCGTAGGTAGTCCGTAAGATAGGGATCGCGGCTCCGCAGCCCTTGCGGCATGAATAAAGTGACAATTTCGACAATTTGACAATTGGAGAACTGGGGACAAACAAGTTGGGGTAAATTTAGCTAGTATAAGCAGCATATTGCTTCTTATGTCTACACCATTGATGATTTATTTTAGTTAGTTTATTAGTGAGACAACTGCTCACGTGGTACAGTCTACGTGTTCTTCTTGTATCAACGTACTGAAGTGTCCTTCTTCTTGGTATGCCTAAAGCATTTGCAAAATTTGTGTACCTGACACCTGTCGCGACGCAATGTTAACGCTGAACCATATAAGGCATTCCACTGTTTTGAAAGACAAAACTCTGATAATGAATCACTAGCGCTTGAATCAGCAAGCATTAATTAATTAATTAATAAGCACGTGACTGCGTCACGTGCCGGGGTGAACACCAATACAGAGTAAAGGAACCTTCAACCCTATATACACAGCGAGAAGGAGGCCGGAGGGCGCCCTAGCTTCTCTCACTGCCGCAAGTGGGCAGGCCACAGAGCGCTCTCTCCACGGCATGGTGCATCATGCCGGGGCGCAACACTGTGGGTGCAATTACTGCAATACAACCAGTGCAATACCACAGGTAGGCTGACGCATAACTTATGCTACAAATGTGAGGTGGGCTCAAGACGTCGGCTAATTAAGGCGCAAGCTGATGACCACAAGGTGCCATAGCTAATTGAAGGTACTATAGCGCTGTGCGCTAATATCGCTTCAAGTGCATGCTGTGATGCCTAAGCTATCCCATAATCGATTGCCCCTAGCTCGACAACTAGCTTGAGTGCTCTATCCCGGGGAAGCCGGGGGGGGCTTCCACAGTTTCTTGTTGACATAAAGGTCCCCGCCCCGCCAGTACACTTGGGGCTTCTCGGGGTTGGTCTTGTGGCGGATGTAGTCGGGCCACTGATCGCGGCGTTGCTGCTGCTGGGCTGGCGTCAGGTCGTTGTCAAGCGACCAGGAGGTGTCCACCAGCTTCTTGCGGTGAGAGAGGAACCGAGCTCGGGCTGTGATGTCGCTGAAGGTGAGGACCACTGGAGGGGGCCCAGCCTTGGCCCGTGGATGGGGCAGGCGGTAGGCGCCCTGCAGTGCCGCACCTGGCAGCTCCATGCACGCCAAGAGTTTTTTCTTCAGCTCGTCGAGAAGAGAGTCTGGGGTCTCCTCCGGCTGCATGTCAGAAGCGCCTGAGGATGACCCGGCAGCGGCGACGGTCGCGGTCAGCGGCCTTGCGGCGCGTGTCTTCCAGCTCCTGGAGCTTGGTGGTGATGGTGGTCGTGGTAGAGGATGCCTGGCTCTTGAGCAGGTCCGCCCAGGAGGCGCGAGTCGAGGGGTCATCGCTAGCCCTACCAGCAGGTTGGGCGGCGATGGTGGCCGTTCGCTCGGCGATCTCGGGGACCTGCGTGGCCAGGGCGTCTACCTAAGTGGACCTTGGTAGCAACTGCCTCAAGTTTCACGGTGCCTTGGCCGACTCGGCCTTCCACCTGGTTAAGGCGGGTGGTCACAGTGGCTGTGGCCTCGGAAACTTTTGTGGCAATCATTGTGCTCTTGCGTAGCAGTAAACTGGGGCTGGAGCTTAAGTGCGACTCTGGCTTCAATGTTGTTGACCTTGGCCGAGAGAGTGTTGAGTGGGCCGTCAGGTGCGTTCAGGGCGGCGAGCTGCTCAGCCATCGGCGCCAGCTGCTCCGCCACTGCAGCTCGGATGGAGTCCGTGCTGGGGGAGGTGCCGCTCTGCGGGGATGCTGCAGCTGCTGTGGCTGCCCGTCTGTGCTCATGCAGGAGGCGCCTGAGGCCAGCGTAGCCAATCTGGGTGATGTCCTGGGCGTCGCAGCGCAGGTAGCTGCACATGATGACTGCCTTCAAGTACGCCTCCGGTTCTTAAAGCAGCCATTCCCAGTCGGGCTTGGTGACCTTGTCGCCCGGGGTAGGCAGGAAAAGTTCGTCATGGCGGGCCAGGAACTTGATAACTGACATCGTCACATTGTTCCTTCAAGAGCGTGAAGATTTCCAAGATGCAAAAATCCCGCTGGCCGGCGCCGAAGAGGCGGACATCCCATTTGGTATGGGAAGTTCAAGTTTTCTTGGGAATCGGCGACGAATTTGGTGTAGAGCATTGCGTCGAGGGAGGCAGACCGGGGGGGAGAGCTTCGATCAGCGCGAAAATGTTGGCGTCCGCAGGAGTTGATGTCGCATGTGCTGCTGGCGACGGGAATGCCGATGACAGCTGAAATTGTTTGTCAAGGCTGCGTTTTGGTGGCATTTGCAAAATACTGCATTACAGCCGTAACCGATTATACTAACATATGCGTCTTGAAAAGACGCATCTGATGCAAGTAGCCCGACTGAATTTGGGGCTCAGACGCAAAAGTTCTGAGCTCCGCCGTCAGCCATGTCCGCTCGTGGCTTGTGGCTCGTCAAGAAAGTATATAGTGCAAATAGCAAGCATGTGGAGCTTTATTAATCAAGGTACGAATCAAGTTGGGGAGCCATGGAGCATCCCAGTCGCAACACCTATGTTAGTACAACGGGACTGATAGAATCAAGATTCTGGCCCCAGGACTGTGTTCGGCGCTGGTCGCCTAGTCTACTAGTATAGGACGCAGGCCACTCCGGACAGCCTGAGCACACTCGTACGTCATCGATCCACGCATGTAGCTAGGGGATTGTGGATGAACGTACGCTGGGTATGCCCTAAAACCCCTCAGGCTCCGGGAGAGGCCTTGATATCTCCCAATTAAACTGGTGTATCTGAATGAGTTCCAGGCCTATCTGTGGCCACTGGACCATGGGGCAGCCCTACTGCACCCGCTATGTTTTTGCTATGTCGAATATTGCACCCACAGGGGATGCCGGATCGTTTCGAGGGGCCGGTCCGATTGTGCACCCTGGCATGCCTGTGGCATGAGGGAAGGGTGGGGGTCTCTCCCCCCCTGCCCGCTGTGCACACTCAGGTGTGCGCACTCCGGTGCTCCCGGCTCCGTGACTCCCCAACGGGACCATGTTAATTAATTAATTAAGGGTGACCGGCTGCGCCGGCCTTCCCAACCATGTTAACCCTTCCCAGCCATCTTGACTGGCCTCCGCAACCTAGCTGGAATGCACCTAGCTGTCGATCACATGTGTCCCGAGTCTTTTGCCATACAATCATGAGACTAAGCCCCCCAATGTCTAGTTGATCGCGGAAGGTGCATGCATGGCTCCTGCCGCGCGCTTGGCATTGGCCAGGCCTCCCTGCGTTAAAAAATGCCGGTCAGGCTGAGCAGGGCAAGGCCCCAGTTGAGATAGGGCCCCTGAACAATCTATACCACAAGGAGCCCCATGTCTACCGAAGGCAAGCTGTGTAAGCATGCTACATCATGCAAGGGCTATTTCCGGCACACCAATGTCAGCATTCGTACATGCCACGCCCAGAGTGGGTGATAGGAAGAGTGCTGGTTATCGGACATTGTGGGGTCGAGGGAAGAACCAAGTTAAGAAACGTTGTTATTTACACAGTGACAAATCCATCCCGTACCGCTTCTAACTTTATTCTTGGGAGAGCATACTCACTAAAAGCGAAGCATCCGCATGCGTGATGTCATTCCATCCGTACAGCAACAGCGCGCACCACACACCAGCGCAAAGGAGCCGTGCAGTGCACCGCTGTACTCAGAGTGTCAGCCAGCACTGCTTTGCACGTCCCTGCTGGCAGTCGGCCCTTCCGCTTACAAGGACCCTGGCAAACGTCACATGGTCATCCGCCCTCGAGCAATGACAGGTCGCTTGCTTGCAGCTAATCACTGCGGTCTGTCACAATTACGGAACGGGCATTACTTGCGGAATTCGCAATGGCCGACAGGTCCAACCCCCAGGGCACCTGGGCTCCTGCACAGACTGGCCGACCGGTCAGCCCACACTCCCCCCACTAGCCGCGTCTTCATACATGCATGTCCCTCAGGCCTAGGCCGGCCACCCCAAGGTGTTTGTTCCTTGCCTCCCCTCAGGCTCGCCTCCCCTCTGTCATGGCCACGTCAGTCTTGGCCCCTTGACCCTCGTCCCGCTTACGCCGCCAGCCGCAGGCCCTCGTACTTGTCCCCGATGGGCCCCCCCTTCTTGCGCTTGATGTCCATGTGCGTGCCGGTCGCGCGCAGAAACGAGGCCAGCTGCTCCGCCTCCTCCTCGCTGCCCTCCAGGCCGCCACCGGCGCGCGCAGAAGCCACCTCGTCCAGCAGCGCCTGCAGCCGCGCGGGGGTGATTGCGGGGCAGCCCTTGTCCAGGTAGTAGATGTACCTGGCACGTCGGGGGTCGGGGTGGGTGGGGGTGGCCAGGGGGCGATGGTCAGGACCAGGGGAGGGGTGGCCAAAGGGCAGGGTAATACCACAAGGCAGCCACGAGGGCAGGGGACGAGCAGGCACCAGAGGCCATGCACAAGAAGACTGCAACTGGCTTCCTTGGTGTCCTGGCGGTTTCTTGGTCCACTGGCTGGGACTAGGGGGCCATCCACAAGCAGGTATGCACGACCCAAGCACACCCAAACGGCCAGTAGCAGGCACACCAATGACAGCCCCCCCCCCCCCCCAAAAAAAAGCACGGGAAACTTGCGTGAAAAGCCCAAATGCACAATTGACAAATTTACCGCGAAACCCACAAAACCCACAATCGCAGACTAGCCCAGTCAGACGCATAAGCTCGGTTTCGTCGCCTCTGGGCCATCACCCTATGGCGCTCGTGCCTGTGATTCCACGGCCCTTTCCTCCGCAGCGCATTGCCCACTTGCCGCCATGACACACAGTTATGCCTTCCATCGCCCCCGAACCAAAGGATCTCGCCTCTCCCACAGCAGCGCTGGGAGAGCCCCCCACTCACTTGTTGGCAATCTCCACCAGAAGGGTCACGTTTGCCAGCGAACCCTTGCCAGTGCAGTCCGCGCTGACGGACTGCGCTGCGTGGGCCAGCTTTATGCACCGCTCGAGGCAGGCCAGCAGGCTGCACGACAGAGGAGAGCACGCACAGGGGGGTGAATGGGGCCATGGGAGGAGAACGGATGCCGGATGCCGACCATCAGGTGATGGCTCCCCGGAACCCGGAACCCCTGACAACCCACCTAACCCTCGCCTAACCCTGAAAACGAGCCCTCCGCCAACCCCTCACCTGCGCTGTGATCAGTCGCTTGCTGCCTGATACATAGACATGACCTACAGGATTACAAAAAGCAATGCGTGGCCATGGCAGCGGCCCACGCGGGGCGGTGGCTAGCCTAGCTGCCAGCGGGGGATGACCCTGACGATGGCCAGGAGATGTCCGGCGCAGCACACCGAGAGAGGCGTCTCATGCCCATCCCCACACCCAAGCAACAGCCTCCTTGCACACGACAGCGGCTGTTATTGTTTAGCCAGCAGCTGTTATTATCGAAGACGTACAGGAGCACCGGCGAGCACGTGCGGTGCAATTGTCGCACTGGACGGCCAACACAGCGCCCGCTGTACCTCCTGCTACACACATTATTAACGCATACCCTAGAATGGGCCAAATGGGGCTGTTGAAAAGCCGTAGTGGCGAAGTACCTGGTGAAGCGCCGTAGTACCTAGTGAAGCGCTATACTCACCACCACCCAGAACCCATAGATGTGGGGCACCTGTTGCGCGCAACCGTAAGTATCCTATTTCTAGCAAACTACTAAAAAAATTGGGTAAAAAAAGAATTAAGAATGGTGCTACACAAGCACCCAGGGCACGCACACAGCGGCCACCCCTCCTGCCCCTCTGTCCATGGCCCAAGCAAAAAGTGCACACCAATACCGCCGCGCCTTGTCTTGAATCGGCGTCCCGCCACCTACCCCGCTTCGTCGTTGCACGCGCGGCCGTCGTCGGACCAGAACAGGTGTGAGCATAAGGCCATCGCACGGCACTGGTCCACCCGCCGCAGCAGCCGCGCAGCGTACTGCGCGCGATGGGCACAGGCGCGGGTTTGGGTGTGGGCAGGGGCACAGGCGCGGGTGGATCGGGCGCATGGGTGGGCACAGGCATGGGCGTGAATGTGGGTGTGGGCATGGGCATGGGCCGCAGGGGGAAGGACAACCAATGGGAAACGGCAGGGAGGTGTCGATGCCAGGATTCGATGCCTGGGGGCAGATGCAAGTACGAGCATGGAGTCGGTGCAGCGCGCAAACATCGCAGCGCGACCCAGCCTCATCTGCCTATGGAGATGAGGCTGGCGTCCAGGCGGGGGACCCATCCCCCACCTGGACGCAACCAGCCAGGGTGCACGTCCTGCCCACACGGGCTGCTGATGGGCACTAACAACCGGCGTGCCTGCTTGGCACAAGGGGCAGCCACATGTCGGCGTGGGGGAGACTAGGAAGCAACATTTTCATGGCTGAGCAGCCAGCACACAGTTGCATTGCTGGCCGAATATCCGGTGTGCAAGGCGGGCTGTGCACGCCCGTCCTTGCGTGGCCGCACGACTCTGGCTGTGTACGAGGGTGCCTTGCTGCTACCCTGACTGTCTCCTACGACACCGTGCTGTAGACTGCTACGCTAATATACCAACGTGCAGTAGACTGCTACGCTAATATACCACCATGCAGTAGACTACTACGCTAATATACCACCGTGCAGTAGACTGCTATGCTAATATACCACCGTGCAGTAGACTGCTACGCTAATATACCACCATACAGTAGACTGCTACGCTAATATACCACCATGCAGTAGACTGCTACGCTAATATACCACCGTGCAGTAGACTGCTACGCTAATATACCACCATGCAGTAGACTACTACGCTAATATACCACCATGCAGTAGACTGCTACGCTAATATACCACCGTGCAGTAGACTGCTACGCTAATATACCACCATGCAGTAGACTGCTACGCTAATATACCACCGTGCTGTAGACTGCTACGCTAATATACCACCGTGCTGTAGACTGCTACGCTAATATACCACCGTGCTGTAGACTGCTACGCTAATATACCACCATGCAGTAGACTGCTACGCTAATATACCACCATGCAGTAGACTGCTACGCTAATATACCACCATGCAGTAGACTGCTACGCTAATATACCACCATGCTGTAGACTGCTACGCTAATATACCACCATGCAGTAGACTGCTACGCTAATATACCACCATGCAGTAGACTGCTACGCTAATATACCACCATGCAGTAGACTGCTACGCTAATATACCACCGTGCAGTAGTGTAGACCGCCATGCTACACAACTACGAACTTGATGTGCCTGCTGCAAGGGGCCTACCCCTGCTGCGTTGGCCACCAGAAACCACCCAAAAGCCGTCGACTCACACACGCAAGAATGTGAGCCCATGCTTGATGAGAGGGTAGCGACAGGAGCTTGTGACCCTTGCCTGCACGCGCGAGACTACAGCCATGGGACGCTCCTTGCCTGCACGCGCCAGACTACAGCCATGGGACGCTCCTTGCCTGCACGCGCGAGACTACAGCCATGGGACGCTCCTTGCCTGCACGCGCGAGACTACAGCCATGGGACGCTCCTTGCCTGCACGCGCGAGACTACAGCCATGGGACACTCCTCGTCAGACCACAGCCACTGCGTGATCGCAAGCACAAGCGTGCAGGCTTCACGCCATCCAGTGCTACCATATGGTGCGCGTAGGGAGCCACACAATGTCTGGTAGCCTGTGCTGGCACCCACCAGCGTGGCCTTGTGCAGCAGTGGCTGCCGGCTGTCGGGGGTCAGCTGCGCGCCAACCTGCTGCAAGCTGCCCACCAGCAGCTGCAGCGCCGTCACCTGTGCGCGCGTGTCCTGCGGTGGCCATGGGGGGGGGGGCGCAGTAGGCACGCAAGGGGCAGGGGCCGCAAGCGCCCAGCAGGTGATGCCGCAGGAGGTGGGCGCCACCCCGCAACGATATTCAGGCACAGAGAGTGCGTAAGTCGCCCATTAAGGGATACCTGGTTCAAGAGCGCCCCATGTTGTCATTCACAGCACCGGGTGACAGCACCGCGGGACAGGAAACTCCACGTTGCTGGCAAGCCACCCCAGGAACATGCCACTGCAGGGTGACCGCGGAGGGTGGAGCGCATGGGGGAGCCCAGGGGTAGATGGGCGACGCGCGGCAGGCAACTTCTAGCGACCACGCGCAACCACTCATCCATGAAGGCGACGTCGCTGCTTGAAAGTCAAACGTGCAGGGAAAAGAGTTTGCGAGGGCCAAGGCCACCATGCAGCCGCCATGCCCAAAAGACCCATCACCTACCTACGGCCTACCTAGCTGTGCACCAAGATAGGCATCATGCACATTCCTAGTACATCATGCACATAAGTGATATATCAAACACATTCCCACTATATCAAACACGCTCCTTTAGGAACATCTGGAATACTGTGACACTCACACTCATGGCCACTTCACACTGCACGAGTCACAGCGGCATTCTCACCCTCTCAGGCACATCCCTGTGTGGCAAACTTATCCTGTCTACAGCTCCATGGCCAGTCACCGCGGCCTCCATACTACATGATTGCCGCATACCAGCACACCCCCATACGCCACCAACTCCCCCTCAGCGCCCCACTACCACCCTACTCCCAATGACCATCACCACTTAGTCCCCACCCCCCACCCCCCTCAAACCGCGATCCCCATGCCGTAGATCGACTCTACACAACTCCTAAACAACTCATAAACAGCTCCACCTGCCCCCTCACTATTACCTCTGTGCGACAAATCTCCTTCCTATAGAACACCCTATACCTCATTTATTCAGCTCCACCTGCCCCACCATCACCGCGATAAGGCCCCCCCCCTCACCGCGATCTCGTCCTCGTAGACGCCGCACGCAGTGACAAACAGATCCGACCCGACGCGCTCGAGGCCGCAGTCGCAGGCGACTGTAGCCGCCAGCAGCAGAACACGCAGCGCCAGCTCCGCGTGCGTGACCTCCACCAGCGACGCGCACGTGCCATGCACAAACTGGAGCACCTGCGTGAGCGACACCTGTCCACGTGCAGACAACCCCTCCGCGGGCGCCGCACCCGCGGGTGCCTGCGTGGCCTCCCCCACATCCCCACCCTGGGCATCGCCCGCGGCCACTTGGCTGCCACCGCCGGCGGCAGTGCTGCTGCCACCCATGCCCTTGCCTTGCTGCTGCAGCTTGCGAACCAGCTTGAGCGCATGGAAGGTAAGCGGGGGCAGCGTGAAGGGCAGCCGGCGGGGCCCCCCCAGCAGCAGCTGCTCCCTCGCGGTCGCCAGAATCGCAAACATGGTGCCCGGGTCGTCGGCCATCAGCAAGTGCAGCAGGCGCGCCACCAGCGTCTGCTCCTCCTCCAAGTCCTCGGGGTCCACCGTGTCGTCCGAGGGGGCGCCGGGGGCGTCGCGCCGCACGAGCAGTGAGACAAAGTCGAACAACTTGGCCACCTTGTCGGGGGAGGAGACGAGCGTGCCCCGCTCAGTCACGTGGCGCACGATGGCCAGCGCGGTCGACTTGCCCGCGCCGTACGGCAGCAATGCCAGCAGCCGCGGGTAGTGCTCCAGGTTCAACACCGTGTTGATGTTCCCGTACTGAGCTAGCGGGGCCGCCAGCAGCGCGGAGACGGCCTTGACCGCGGCCGGTTCGCGCAGCGGGCCCGCCCCGTCGCGCGTGAGCATGTCCACACAGGCGTCAAGCACGCGGTCCAAGTAGTCCAGCCTCCCCTTGTGCACGCTGAGAACGAACCCTGCCAGGGATCCGTAGAGCGCCACCGCACGTGACTGGGGCATCTCGGGCTGCGAGGCGACCACTTTGGGCAGCGCGCCCAGCAGCTTCTCAAACGCCTCCACCTCGTCAAACACGGGCAGTGCTGACGGGGTCCCCGCCGCGTACTCGGCCAGCCGTTCCATGAACTGGGCCAGCACAGTCTTCAGGTCGACACCCGGCTGCAGCTGCGGGCAGGCCTCGAGCAGCGTGTCGAGCGTCTGCAGGTGGAAGTCGTCAGGGAAGACTTGGATGATCGCATCCATCAGGTACGACTGGGCGATCTCGTCCTTGCAGTTGACAACCTGGCGCGCGAGGGGGGGGGGGGGGGGGGGAGGGAGAAGCAAGCGCGGCAAGGCATCCGCAGCATGTCACCAGCAGCATGGTAACAAGGAAAGAATGGCCCGAGTAAAATAAAAAAGATCCATCAAAGCACATACCCAGGGTAAAGGGAATGAAAATTCCTAATCTAATGAGTGAGAAAACAGATACTGTAGGAGGAACAGAACGAAATCATGGGAAGATGCATACCACCCCCAACAAGACCACACACATGGGCATGGTGGCAAGCGCAGGAAGAAGAGGATGGCCATGGTGGCACTTGGACGGTCGTGAGCCCGTGCTGTGTTGCACCAGCAGCGGTGGCAGCAGGCCTTCTGCACCGTTGCGCTTGGCCGCGTCGTGGCAGGCCATGCATCGCAGCTAAAAACAGCGTGAGCTATTGCATTCCATCCATGGCAAAAACACGGTGCACGTGTGCGTCCACTTGACCCACAAAGCAGGTTCGCGTGCAAATACTGATCCCACGACGCACCTTTTCTGGCATGCACCCACGTCCATGACCTCCAAGACATTAAGGAGAGCCAACTTCTACCAACACGAGACAGCCAGTGCAGGCCTTGATGCAGGAATATGCAGACCATGGACGCTCACACCTGCCTTGTACATCGTCCTAGTACTCCACGCTCACACCTGCCTTGTACATCGTCCTAGTACTCCACGCTCACACCTGCCTTGTACATCGTCCTAGTACTCCACGCTAGTACACCAGTAGCCTACAACTACCCTACGCCACTGGCCTTTGTATACCCTACAACTTTACCCTACGACTATACCCTACTACTATACCCTGCTACTATACCCTGCTACTATACCCTACTACTATACCCTGCTACCCACCTGCTCCAGCACGCGCGGCAGAACGGTGGCGCGGTACGTGGCCACGTCCACCCCCTGCAGCTGCGACAGCACATGCAGGTTCTTCCCCACCAGGTCACGCAACTCGCGCCGCTCCTTCTCGCGCGCCTGGCGGTCGCGCCCGTGGCCCCCCTGCGTGTGCTGCATGCGAACCCACAGCTTGTTCATCTCTGTGAAGTTCTGTACCACAAAGTCCACCGCGTCCTCCACGTGGCCCCCCGCGTCGCTCTCGTACTCCGAACCCGTGTCGGGCAGCTTGTCCTTGGACACCTGGAGGCACCGCGTGAGGAGGTGGGGGGGGGGGGGCGCGGGATGCGGGCATGTGACGACGTGGCACACCCGAAAAGCCATGGTATCCATAAGTACATCAAGGAGGATGTGATCCATAAGTATATCAAGGAGGATGTGATCCATAAGTCTATAGCCCACGGAAACGTGTGACCCATCTGGTGTAAGGTATCCATCCCACGTCCACCAATCGAATGCAGATCATCCACACAACAATAACAGAAACGTTGCTAAAGAACGATGCGCGAGCGAAAGATGACCACACAACCCACACCCTCAAGGCCAACTCAGGTACCAGCAACGCCTGCAAATGACAAAAAAGGTCATGCATTCTGGTGAGGAGGAAGGTGTTTGCCAGGGTGGCACGCCAGGGTGGCACGCGCGGGTATCCATATTCCATGGCCACCGCGGGTGCCAACCTCCAGCCTACCGACCGCTTCATGCCTCCCATGGCAAAGCGAGGCAGGCGCCTCAGTATAAATAACAACTTTTTGCCATCTTAGTAACAGGCATACTACAATACTTTATTACTAGTATACTATATTACTGACGAACCACCCGCTTGGCAAACTGATGTGAAAGATTATGCAAACTGCCGCATGCACAATCGTGTGGTCTCACGTGCAACTGGCCACTGCGTGGGTTGGGATGCAGGGAGAAAAGGGAAAGCTGTATGCATGCATGCATGTACAGAGCCAAGAGCCATGGGGACGGGCACTGGAGGATGCGGCCTGTGGCGGATGGCGGCACACCCTCTCGTAGACTGCACACACCTGCGAGAGGTAGGAGCGCAGGAACAGCCCCCTGAGCGGGTGCTGCACGCCGCGCGACATATCCACCAGGTCCTTGAGCACCTCCTTGACGGGCGCCTGCTTGGTGCGCATGTACACGCTGCCCACCGTGCACAGCAGGTAGCTGCGGGGCACAAAGCGCCGTAGACGCCGACGCAATCGCACGGGGTGGCATGATGCGGCGCGACAGGGAGATGAGGCGTCAGGGGCATGGCAGGGCATGGCAACAGGTGGCAGGACAATCGTGGCAACAGGTGGCAGGACAATCGTGGCAATCGGCATGACAGGGCATGGCAGGACCATGACTCAGCAGCATATGGCATGGAACACAGGAAGCAACCCGATACCACCACCCGGCACACATGGATGGTTGCACAGGGGGCCGAACCCATGGCTAGGTGGCGCAGGGGCAGGGAGAGCCAGCGGCGGGTCCAGGAAAACAAAGTGGGTGGCGGGTGGCGGGCAATTGGGAGCCGTGCTGTGCGCTGCGCCACGCCGCGTGCATCATGAAACTACGCTACGCATCCGGCAGCATTACTGTCACCCCATCACTACGACCACCGCGCTGCCCTGATGTTACGATCACCCTGTGGGGTGCTGCCATCACCCTGCGCGCTCGCGTCATCACCCCATGAGCTGACGCCCTGTCCAGAGCAGGCACATACAATGCCCCCATGGCCAACAAAGGCCAATAAATGAGAACAGCCGCCCGTGCGCCGGTTGAAGTACAGCAACGCCGCTCCCACCGGCACAACAGGCAGGGCAGACTCGGATCAGAAACCCCCTCGCTAAATAAATGGTTGGTGATTCCTCCATGGCGATACCCTGACGACTCAAACCAGGATTTGTCTTCCACCGTCCACCGTTCCGTCCCTCACGCCCCCACTCACAGTCGGGGCACCACGTGCAGCACGTATTGCACTTGCTCGTACAGCTCGGCCGGGTTGCGCCCCTTGGTCTTGCATTCCTCGGTGAAGAACAGCTCCAGGTGCATCAGCTCGTCAAACGCCTTGATGTCTGCCAACACCGCAGCCGGGGGGGATGTACATCGGTACGTGCGCGCGTGCGAGCCGTATGTACGTATGTGGTGGATGCCAACGCCGCACAGAAGGACACATCCACCAAAACACGCCACACCGAATGACATCCACCAAAACACGCCACGTGGCGTGATGCCGCACGAAACACGCAGAGTACGACGGCACATTGTGCACCATGCGCAAGGTGGCGGTGGGAGCGTGGTCAAATGGTCAAGGAGAATTCGGCAACGATGAAGCGAGCGAGGGATACCCAGGCACCAGGCAGGAACCCTGGAGAGGGACCCGATAGGAGGCGGCCCGCGAATGGCCGGCCGGGCAGGTGACGGGCCGCAGTATGGCTGGGGGCGGGCGCTCATGGGTGGCAAGTTGCCCATAAACAGGCTGCACATATGCAGGCTGTACGGGTGCAGCTGACCGCTACCTGCGTTAGACCTCGCTACACACACAGGCGGCAGCACTGCGGGCAGGGGAGGGTGGTCATGGTCACTGCAAGACCCTTGACACGTGCCAGGTGTCGCGTGGGCAACCGACATGCGCATGTCACGCCAACTTCTGCTCCGAGTTGAAGGTCGAGGATTTAGGGTTTAGGGTCGAGGGTTTAGGGTTTAGGGTCGAGGATTTAGGGTTTAGGGTGTAGGTTTTAGATCTCAAGGTGTGTGGGTGTAGGGTGTGGGGTTACACGATCGGAAGGTGCCAAGGGGATGCATAGCCGGTCGTTCTTGGCTATGTATTAGGGGTCTAGGGCTATGCCGGTCGTTCTTGGCTATGTATTAGGGGTCTAGGGCTATGCCGGTCGTTCTTGGCTATGTATTAGGGGTCTAGGGCTATGCCGGTCGTTCTTGGCTATGTATTAGGGGTCTAGGGCTATGCCGGTCGTTCTTGGCTATGTATTAGGGGTCTAGGGCTATGCCGGTCGTTCTTGGCTATGTATTAGGGGTCTAGGGCTATGCCGGTCGTTCTTGGCTATGTATTAGGGGTCTAGGGCTATGCCGGTCGTTCTTGGCTATGTATTAGGGGTCTAGGGCTATGCCGGTCGTTCTTGGCTATGTATTAGGGGTCTAGGGCTATGCCGGTCGTTCTTGGCTATGTATTAGGGGTCTAGGGCTATGCCGGTCGTTCTTGGCTATGTATTAGGGGTCTAGGGCTATGCCGGTCGTTCTTGGCTATGTCTTAGGGGTCTAGGGCTATGCCGGTCGTTCTTGGCTATGTATTAGGGGTCTAGGGCTATGCCGGTCGTTCTTGGCTATGTATTAGGGGTCTAGGGCTATGCCGGTCGTTCTTGGCTATGTATTAGGGGTCTAGGGCTATGCCGGTCGTTCTTGGCTATGTATTAGGG
>RPFO01000050.1:4777227-4842227 GCA_009746045.1 Mesostigma viride | reverse complement strand
GGAGGAGGGAGGGAGGGAGGGAGGGAGGGAGGGAGGGAGGGAGGGAGGGAGGGAGGGAGGGAGGGAGGGAGGGAGAGAGGGAGAGAGGCATTAGCGCACAGCTAGCGCCCGGCACCACTGAAGGGATGGCGAGGCGTTGTACCCACACGTATTATGTCGATATGTGATAAGCATGATTATTACGCACGGACTACATCGCTATTCACGCATGCAGGACATTGCCATTTAAGCATAGAGGTGCTCGGGCAGGGATCAAGGGAGCCGGGCGGCGTCAGCAAGCCAGGCTAGATGTGGGGGGGTCAGGTGCCAACCAACAAGCAACGCAAACATGCCAGGTCGGCCCTGCTGCCTGTTGCAAACATTCCACGCAATTCTATCCCATTCGCTCATGACCCAGTGCTGGGTAGCCATCATAGGCCTGTCACACGCGCCAGTATGTGGGTCCCCTCGCTGCCAAACGCTACGGGCAGAAATACTAGTACGTGAAAATGTGTACTAAATTTGTGTCCGCATATGCCATCCATAGCCGCCCATCTTTCTCTCACCAGGGCACGCTTCATGTAAAAGGCTTGCTGCTTAATAACCACCACGGAGTCATTCAGGTGGCGAATCTCAGCGTCGTCCATGGCTGACCCCCCCATGGAATTCACCTGTCAGGAAACGGCAGAAAACATAGAACACGAAACCTGAGGAAGTCGATCGCGGTTTCTCCCTAGTACAATCACTACACGATACCCACTTCTGTTCACTTTGATCCACAACCAGCCAAACAGAGGGAAATGCGGTGTTCAGCCTGGTTCAAGCAACCGGGTAGCTGCACTCCGACATGGCTCGTCGGCAAAAAAGTTATATCTGCGGCAATTCACGAAATTTCATGTCTGTCACTTCTATCGAACCAACACGATATTCCGGGAAATCAAAGTTTCTCACCATGTATCAGATATGAGTCGATCTTTCAGCTATACCTAAGGACGTTTGTCTATTACAGAGACAGCGCTCGTCAGGAGCTCCTCTCCTGGCATATTCTCCAAGCAACTACCTACAACAACCATAATTTGCCATACTTCTGAAAAAGAATGCTTTCGTTTGACAAAATCGCCTTTTACAATAAAAAGTGGGGCCTTGGCGCTTGAGTCCTAGAAGATCAATGGCGACCGAATTCCAACATCGAGTCACGAAGGCTATGGCAGATCCCCCAGTCCAATTTGCAGACAGCGGTCACCATCCTTTACTCACATGCCTTCTTCACTCGTGCTGCCATCTGCTCCGACCTGCCACCGCCACCACTGACCACCCTCCGGTCCCGGGCAAGTAGACATGGTACAGTACTCGTAGCTACTCGCTGATGAACCGTATACAATTTTAAGCAGCGTATTGACGAGCGCCAAGCCGACAGCAGCAGAAGGCGGCCATCCGGCAAGGATGTACTAGATTAAAGGCAGGTGGAGTCAGACTGGAGGTCAGAAGCCAAGAGCCAAAGACTCGACGAACTCGGTAGACACTCGACAGGCGTTCTTTACTCGTTCTTTACTCTGGAGGTACTGAATGGCAAGACGTCAATTCACATCGAGGGTCAAGACGACGTGATCAAGAGGAGCGGGGTATAAGTATTATTACAAGCTTGCTGTAAATGGGTACAGACAGTAGTTCACGTGACGAAAACACGGCAATTAAAAACGTTGCGAATATGAGGCGTGCGGCGACGCTGGCCGGAATTTGCGTGAGGATTTGCGTGCCGCATGCCGTCCACGAGGCCCTTTCAATGGGATTTGGCTTAAACGACGTCAAGGGTGTACGCTACGCATTCCTTGGTCTGGTGATTTATGGGCTTATAAGAAACAAACAGTGAAATGGAAAAAAGTTTTATGGCCCTGAGAGGGAAGATGCCCCATGGATTAAAAGCACGCAGACTGCCCCATACCTATACCCATACTGCATGTCATATCAGTGTCGAAGGGGAGTCCACATCCATACCATGCGTGTCGATGTAATCAAATTAGGCATTCAGTCCCCACCGGGACTGCGTGACTAACTAATTGATCAAATCTAATCCATACGATTGGTTTCCCGCGACTCCCTGCTCCTTGTATGTCATGTTTTCTTTCTTGCTTCATGCCACGGCTTCATGCCCTTTATTGCTTCATGCCCGACTACATCCGCCACAAGACCAACCCCGAGAAGCCCCAAGTGTACTGGCGGGGCGGGGACCTTTATGTCAACAAGAAACTGTGGAAGCCCCCCCGGGCTTCCCCGGGATAGAGCACTCAAGCTAGTTGTCTAGCTGGGGGCAATCGATTATGGGATAGCTTAGGCATTACAGCACTTGAAACGATATTAGCGCACAGCGCTATAGTACCTTCAATTACCTCTGGCACCTTGTGGTCATCAGCTTGCGCCTTAATTAGCCGACGTCTTGAGCCCACCTCACATTTGTAGCATAAGCTATGCGTCAGCCTACCTATGGTATTGCACTGGTTGTATTGCACCCACAGTGTTGCGCCCCGGCATGATGCACCATGCCGTGGAGAGAGCGCTCTGTGGCCTGCCCACTTGCAGCAGTGAGAGAAGCTAGGGCGCCCTCCCTCCTTCTCGCTGTGTATATAGGGTTGAAGGTTCCTTTACTCTGTACTGGCACCCACGTGACGCAGTCACGTGCTTATTAATTAATTAATGCCACGGCAACCTCATGAGTTCGAGGCCTTTACATTAAACGGACTAAAGACACATTGCCGTAAGTACGACAGAACCTTTTTACGTAATATTTCACCAGCACGGCAGCCCCGTCCCCCCAGCGACTCGTTTGAAGCTCATTGGCAGCTCGCCTGAGCCCCTCCACGGCAGACTATGACATCCGTCAACACCCGCATCGGCCAGACATGGGCGGCCGTCCGCCACATCGACAGGTTCAGGACATGCCGCAACCTGAGTGAGCAGCGCAAGTTCATACTGTTCGAGGCCCTTGTCCTCATCCTCCTTCTCCATGGCTGCGAGGCGTGGACCCTGGACACGGCGCTGAGCGTGCAGCTTGACGGTACTGTCACTAGAATGCTCCACCACATCCTGGGCGTCCGATACCAATAGTGCCGCACTTTGGCCGAATGTCATAGCTACTGCGAGCTTCCTCTGGTCACCCATACCTGCATCCGCCACCGCCACCTACTCTGTGCTGGCCATTTCGCGCGCACGGACCAAGCGGATACTCACTGTGGGCCCTGCGAGGGGACTGGCCAACCGGGTAGGCATCTGCTCCTACGGCCGGGCCTGCTCGGCCTCTTGCAACCCACTGGCCGCCAGTTGCGGCGCGACTCGGACCTATACGTCGCAATTGCTTGATCAAGGATTAATTAATTAATTAAACTCGTGCTCGCGTTGGGGAGTGAGTCACGGAGCACCGGAGTGATTTTAATCCCTGTATGAAGTGAGACAACAATGCCTGGACGCATGTGCACAACAGGAAGAAAGGGCAGAGACCCCCTTTCTCCTTCAGGCCAGAGGCATGCCACAGCAGCAATCGGACACGATAGACGATCCGGCAAGTTCTAGCTGTTGGTGCAATGAGACCCATGTCTTGATATCATAACAAGGAGCGTGGGCAAGTAATCTGATCATAGCCAGGACGTAGCATGCTTGAGGATGTATAGGGCTTGAGGGACTTTTATATGTGCTCCGCACTCGCATGATTAACAAGGACAAATGGGCTGTCATTTGCGACATGCACCTCCCTGAAGGTTTTGGCCCTGTTGTCTCACCATCTACGTCCCCGGCGGCCCATTGCTAGACAGGGTAGCCCTCAGGTAGATCGAAGTTATATTGCCCCTGAGGATAGCTGCTACACTGCTGCCTCGTCGATCTGACATAACTGTCGAAGACAGCTCGGATGACGGTTATATTCCCAGCTAGTGCAGCTAGGGTTGGGGCATAATGCAGAGGACCTGTGATTTTAGCTTTTGTGTTATTATGCGATGAGATTACCGTAGTACTCCGTGGCATGCATATCTAGACTACGATCGATCCAACCACGTGTGAAAATTTTCCAGCTCTGCGCATGACACGCAAGTATACTCATGGCATGGCTAACGTCCCCCCAAGCGGAGGAGACGTTTTGATGAGTAGGGTAGTTAGGACTTTTCTAGACTAGCTAGATTAGAGTTAGGTTAGTTCGATTACGCGGCTCCTGCCACCCCATCCATCCCGCATCAAGGAATATGTGCTACATGATCTCCCAACGGAGGCATGTTATAATTTAATTTAATTTAATTTAATTTTAATGGCTAACGTCGCATGGGCCTTAATGGCGAGATCGAGCTGGTCGCCCACCGCCTTCCCCGCGCGCGGGGTAAGGCAGGGGCGCCCCCACTCCTCCTCACCTTTAAGAACCCGGCGGACAAGATTTCGTTTCTCAGACGCCGCAAGCGGCTCGAGAAGACTCACTTCACCCTTGACGACGACTTGACCCTGGCGCGCGCAGCAACAACGGCGACGGGACTCAGCTATGGCCGACCTACCTCCAGCTCCGGCAGACCAAGGCGGGGCAGCCGGTGTACTGGAAGGGGGCGGCCATCTACGTCGGCCACAAGCCCTGGCATGCGACCCCCGCGGCCCCAACGACTCGATCCAGACGCCCCAGCTTAGGGGAATACAGCAGTACTAGTGTAGAATAGATAGACCGTGGCCATGTACATGTAAGCCTCCTACCGGCTCTATACCAGCTGATTAAAAAAAATTAAATTAAATTATAACATGCCTCCGTGGGGAGGTCATGTAGCACATATTCCATGATGGATGGGGTGGAGGAAGCTGCGTGATCGAACTATCCTAACTCTATCTAGAAAATCCTAACTACACTACTCATCAAAACGCCTCCGCCGCTTGGGGGGAGGTGGCTTGCCCACAGGGTCGGGCGTGTGCGCCTTGACAATCTTCCTCCACCGCGTCTTGTCCTGCATGGCAGTCCAAAGACGGGAGAGAGAGTGGATGCGGTGCTCAAACTGGGCTGGGACCACTAGGTCGTCCAGCAACATCTGAACGTAGTTCGTGACAGGTTTCCCTACCCTTTTGGGAATGTCCTCGGGGCCAGGCCAGGTCAGAATGTGCCGCCCTGGCTGGCCAAGCCTCTGGGGGCCGGCCAGACCGAGGGTGGTGTCGACCTGGCTGGTGCGAGCAAGGTGTCCTACAAATGCTATCCTACGCTGCCTAATCTCATCCGAAACACGAGGCATGCGGCATGATACAAAGACTCTGATGACGGACGCTCGGAAAAACCTACGTTAAGGACCTGTCGGAGCATCCGGCCTGTAAACCGTGCCGTCTAGCCTAGCTGCCAGTTTGGGGGGGAGGGTCCACGCCTCGGCGCCATACGTGAGCACCGTGAGGACGAGGACCTTGAAGAGCATGCGCTTGCGGTGCCCGCACAGGCCCTTCGAGCGCCAGTAGGGTGTGAGCGAACGGAGCTTGGCCCAGGCAAGGCCGATGCGCCGGGGTGTCCACGTCGTCGGCGGTGTCAGGAAGCCAGCTCCCCAACAGCTTGAAGCGGTCGCGGAACGGGACCTCCGTCCCGTCGAGCAGGCGCGGCAGCGGTGGTTTACTGGAGGCCCCAATCACCATCGCCTAGGTTTTGACACTAATCTCCAACCCCACCGCCCGCGCCTCCAGGCCCGAGCAGTCCAGCCAGGTCTGAATGTGCTCGGGGCTGTTTAGTTTGCCAGCTGATTCACGTATATTAATTAATTAATTAAAATCATAGCTCCGTGGGGAGCATATGTAACACATAGCCCTGAGAAAGGGGCATCTATGGGTTTGTAATACAATCAGGGCGACAACCTGCAGGTGTAGGATGTACAACTATCGCCTGCTCTGGGTGCACAAGGTGCACCTGCACCGCCATGATGGGTCATGCCTCCTAAACAAGCACAAGCACACAAGGCGGCTTGAGGAGAGGGCCTAAAAGGCCTGCATGACATATGGGGTGGAAGGTATCAAGGAGACAAGGTATGTGGCTAGGCTATAGCTCTTCACGTATATGAGTATTATTTAGCCATGTACATGTGTGCCTATGATGTGCCACACTCCAGATGATGCCTAGCTTTATCTAGCTATGCTGTGCCCATGCAGAGAGCTGCTCTCTGCTGAGATGCCACGCTCTAGCTCTTGTATAGCTATGCTGATCTTCCCCCCCATGACAGGCTCCCCCTTCGCTGGGCATAGCTTGATAGATCATGGGGATGCAGGTGCCCTGGTGCACCTAGAGCAAGTGTCAAGGAGACAACCAGTGTCGTTTACATTCCCACCCTTGCAGGAAGTAGCTTAGAATGTATTATAGGCCATATGCCCCTTCTCAAGGGCTATTAAAAATTAAAAAAAAATAAATTATAACACGCCTCGAGTTGGGAGATCATGTAGCACATATTCCATGATGGATGGGTGGAGTGGAGGAAGCCGCGTAATCGAACTAACTCAAGGGCTATGTGCTACATATACTCCCAACGGAGTTATGTTCCTAATTAATTAATTAATTAATTGATTAATTGATTAACTAATTAACCCGTGTTTTTTTAATTAGAACGCGATATATCGCGTTGTAAGCTTTTTTTAGAACGCGTATAGCACCTAAGGAAAATTTTTTTTCATGGTCATGTATATACTTTCCTGAAAGCCCATAAATCAAAGGATTTTTTGAGCTACTCAGACCTACAAACTGCTTATTCATTAGAGAGATACACTGGTTTGAATACAGGGGGGTCTGACCATGACCGCGATTTCTTGACCCTAGGTCACAAGTCATGCGCTTATTCACAAATGGTTCATGAAAAAAATCTGGCTTCTTGCACGAGCTATGGGCAACATATGCAGGCTCTGTGAAACAAAACTCAGGCCCATTGGGCCACTGGAGCTATTTTTCATTAGCATCACAATTACAACGCAGTACAACGCAGTGGGAAACATGAGAGCCCTTGACAACATTACGCAACGACCCGAGCCCCATAAACGGGGCCATAGTGAGCTTGGAGGGTCAAAACGTTGAAAAAAGGTGTTGTATAAGTTATACAGCATCAAACATGCATCAAACATCATGACTGGATGACCTAATATGACTGAATCAGGCAGCCATAGCCAAAGCATCATCCACTCTCACAACGTGTTGAGCACATGCCTCGTGGGAATGGAGGTGCTGGGTTTTCATTCCATAACGCGTGCAATACTGAAAGAAAGAGGCACGTGTAATGCAAGGCTTGGATAGGTTGAGTGATCCATGAGCTTACATGCCGGCAAAGATGACGCTGGAATGCATGCTAGCAAATGGTGGCAAGATGCTAACAACACATGATTATACACCATGATTATGGGCACCCAGCTGATCTTCTTGCACAATCAACGCAGTATAAACCATCAACATCCAATCCTCACGATATATGAACGGCTTGACGACGTATACAGCACCTAAATACTGCACAACTGCAACCTGCTATGGCTGACATGCAAGCAACGTCGAGTAGGATGGCGGTCTTAGAGAGGCTGGGCAGAGGTCGGTAGAAATAAGTGGAAAACTGGCAGAAACTAGGTAGAAACACGATATACTTACGCCTGCAAGCACTATTGAGCCGGTGGCAGAGGCCATTTCCAGGAAAATACAGCATACCGTAGCAATAGCCACGGTCACGCCTTACGCTATTTGCAGGCACCATCATGCCCGGAGCTACCCAATAAAAGTCTGCACAAATCTCGGTTTAGCCGAGAGTCCGGGCGTTCGGAATGAATAAACATGTGTTAAGAAGTCGAAACACCATGGAAATACCAAGCATGGTGCCGCAGCAGACCCGAGTCTTGACGTAATAATATGTATGCCGGTTTCCAGGGTTTCCGCATGAAAGTTGGGTGAGAAACTGGAAAAAACTACGTTTCCTTTGCCCCAGTACCTCAACAAACTCGTAGAAACCTAATTATCAACCTTTGAACGCATCATCATGGTCGTGCTACCCAACAGCCACTGAAATTCGCGCGAAAACTGGCGAGATCTACCTGCCGCCATCGCCGTCGTCTTCACCTTCGTCCCGCGAAAATGCCTGATTTCAGTGGTACATATTTGTTTGCAGCTGTCACAAAAAAAATACCAAAAATACCAGGATTTTTTCTTGAATTCTATGAGATGTTTCTGACCTGTCTTGAAAGTTTCAGACCAAAAATCGCATGTTTAATAGGTTTGCCACGTGTCAGATTACAACGCGATACATCGCGTTCTAACCCTACAACGCGATGTATCGCGTTGTAAAAAAACACGGGTTAATTAATTAAGCGCTAACGTAATGATTGACTAGCCAGACCTTTTCAGTGGTTTGCCATTTGCGGGTATTTCCTCGTAAATGGTGGGAGAGCGATCGCAGCAATTGTGCTCACCACTAGACACTCCCGGCCAGTAAGGCTCGAAACACACCCCCTGATCAAGCAAGCTGTTTCCGGCCCCACCGTCTAGGTCATCTAGTCGCTCTACGTACACGTAAGCCAGCCATATTTTCAATGCACAAGGCTACACATTTCCATCTCCATTCATATTCATCATCCCAAACGACTCGAAAACTTGGACAAGATAACGGCAGGCTCGAGCTACCATGGTCCGGATTCTCCCGATTTCTGGCCTGCGCTGGTTGTCTCCTTGATACTTACTTACTTGTAAGTATCAATGAGATTAATTGATACTTGCTGGTTCTCTTACTTAATTGTACTCCAGGGCATGCGCCTCTGCGGCAGTGGCACACATTGCATGTGCACAGGCCACATAAACAAGTGCTTGGCACTGTCAAGGCACATTCTTGCAGCACAATGCATAATTCGATCGTGCATGATGCGTGCTGGCATCGACAGTGACTTTTAAGGGTTGAAGCCTCCTTGACGGGGGCATTACTTGATCAGTTTATGATAAGATCCAGTACTCATAATGGTTTGAAATAATGAGGACGCCTGATGGCAGGGAAGCTCAAGCTTCCCAAATGCCTTACTTACGTCAAGTTTGGATGCCGCTGTGCCATCATAGGTACGAGGGCGCCATCAGATACGCCATGTATGTAAGATACACAGTTGGCAAGGCCTGCAAAATCTCGAATTACACCCGCATACCCCTGCCTGTCCACCGAACACGCATGTCCACTTATCCTGAAATACACCTGCAACTACCGTTGCGAGTAGGTAATGGGAGGGAGGCGGGCCAATCATGTCAGCGCAGCCTGCCCTTCTCAGCCTCCCCGCGCGCGAGCTCGTTGGCTAGCTCCGTCACCGTTGCCTCCCCGTTCAGCAGACGCTCCAAGCACGACACAAACCGGGCCGCTTCGTAGTTTCGCAGGACCTGCGGTGCATAGGGTCAAAGCAGCACGCCGTTGGGGTTAATCACAGGGAGTGGCTGTCAGATGACGGCCAAACAAGTCATCACTGGGCAAGGTGATGGGTAGGCAGGCAGAGGGCTAGGCGGGCAAGGGGGGGCCACAGGGAGGCCACAGGAAGGGATGCAGAAACTGGGCACTACGCGGGGCGTGCTAGTGGACAGGTGGACTGACGAGAAAAGAGAAAAAAGATGGACACAATGGACACCACGGTAGCCCAAGGGGAGCGTGTGGCCCTACCTCGCAGAGGACAAGTGCGTTCCTCATCTTGTCCCGGTAGTAGTCGTGGTCGCCTGTTATGCTCGACAGCTTGGCGTTCAGCTTGGCCACCTGACAGTGTGCGCGGTGCGGTGGGAGCCAAGCGGGGAGCCACGGCACTTGGGTAAACAGGTGTACACGAGGGGGAGCGGGGAGAGACCAGCCAGCAACGAGCACAAGCGGGTGGTGCTGCAGCATTGGGACCAGAGAAAGAGCATGCTTTGTGGGATGAAAAAGGCAAGGATCCCTGTCGCTAGATAAACAGCTATGGTGACCGCATGGCAGAGCGTGCTCCAGTCAGTGGAGTAGCCTCATAAACTGGAGTATGGCCAGCAGCTTTGGTGTCCCTTGGCTCGACAATGCTGATGCTTCACCATGCATGCTTGCCATGGCTTCCTCACCATCCTACGCGCATTGATGCGACACCTGGAGGCGCACAGTAGACAGCCATCTGTGTCTCACCGCTGCCACCCACCTTGTGCACGGAGCCACGGAGCAGAGAACTGTCATCGCTCTGCTCAGCGGTCCCCGCACGCATGCGCCCACGGCTACGCAGCAGCACACCAGGGAGTTTGCTGTGCGACAATGGTACTGCCTGAGCACCCAAGCCCATGACTGCAACAGAGGAACAAGGGCATTTGCCAGCACCCCCCTCACCACAAGGCGGGTGCACAGGAGCACGCACCTCCAGGCCCTGCCTCCTCCCCCCCCTTGTTGCCCCTTCGTCACCCCCCCTAAACCCCGCCACCTCTGCTCCCCCCCTCACTCACACACACACACACACACACACACACAAACACAAACTTCTCTCTCTCCTCTCTCTCTCTCTCTCTCTCTCTCTCTCTCTCTCTCTCTCTCTCTCTCTCTCTCTCTCTCTCTCTCTCTCTCTCTCTCTCTCTCTCTCTCTCTCTCTCTCCCTCCTCCCTCCCTCCCTCCCTCCCTCCCTCTCTCTCTCCCTCTGTCTCTCTCTCTCTCTCTCTCTCTCTCTCTCTCTCTCTCTCTCTCTCTCTCTCTCTCTCTCTCTCTCTCTCTCTCTCTCTCTCTCTCTCTCTCTCTCTCTCTCTCTCCCCCCCCCCCCCCCCCCCCCCCCCCCCCCCCCCCTCTGTAATTCCCCACACACACACCTCTGCCTCCAGTGCCGCCGTCTTGGCCTTTTGCTCTGCCAGCGCCGCCAAGGCTTCCTGCAGCGCCACATCGTTCTTTCTGCTTGCGTCTGCCACCGCCACCGCCGCACCCCCCGAGGCAGCGCTGCGGCTACCCACTGCAGAGGCGGACCGGCTCAATGTGGCGGGCGGCAGCGGTGGCGGCGCACCTGCGTCCAGCCCCACTGCTGACATGGCGGCGGCGGCGGCGGCAGCCAGGCTGTCCGCGGCCTCTGCTGAGGGCAGGGAGGCCGAGGCGCGGTGCTGCCGCCCCACGGCTGAAATAGGGGCGTGGGACATTGAACGATGAGCAGGGGGTGTGACGGGAGTGAGTGCGGGGGAGTGGTGGAATAGAGGGCATGGGACATGGCATCCCAGGGGGCAAGCGATTGTGGAAGGTACCCGCGGCGGCGGGCAAGGGCGCACATGAGGTTGCAGGATCCAGGGGAATAGGGGGGGGCAGGGAGGGTGGGGAGGAGAGGGGTTGGGGGAATGGCCGGGAGAGGGGCATTACACGCAGCTTTTTCAGAACAGGGCGATGACGGTAAGGGATTGGCGACGGGGAGGGCAGAGGTGGTGGGTCAAACGAATGAATTGCGTGCACCCATATCAGGCCATTGAGCAGAAGAGGGGACGATGGGCTTTCAGCCCTGCACCCTGTGGGATACTTCCTGCCACCCAAGGGGTGCCAGGTTCCAGCGTTACACACAGCGGTGGGGGTGTACGGGTGCTCCGCACACTGAGGACGCTTGCTACAATGGTCGTTGGTCTGATGGCCCAACTGCTACGTGGGCCCTGTGGCTGATCCAGCAGAAGCGAACACGACAGCGACGATGTAGCAATCAGGCAGTGTGGGGAGACTGGAAAGGGTGAGGGGGCGAAGGGTAGGCCGTGGTTTAATGGTTATGTTCAACATGCTTGACACAACAGCTTGGTCAACATTAGATACATGACCTGGCAGCAAGAGGAGACCGGGCTGCGATGTTGGTACCCAGACAACCAGTCGGCAACTCACATGCTTCGCTGGACGATAGGACCGCGGCGGTGGATGTCTGCCGTGCCACAGGAGAGGAAGGCAGCCGGCCCCAGAGTGGATATCGTGTGTTGGCAGGGCAGCAGGCGCGCCAGCACACCAGCCCCATCGTGAGCAAAGGTAGCAGAGACACCAGCAGCGGATTGTCAGTGCCATGGCACGCACCGTGCAGATTCATGGAAGGGAGAGGGCAGCACTCTTGGTAGCAAAGAGAGGCAATCACAAACACCACAATGAGAAGCTTAGCTAGTCCCTGCTGCCGCAGTTGGGCGCGTGACCAGCAAATCCACAAGCCTGCAGGCTGGCTGCCCCGTCCAACACACGAGGTGCTGCGAGGGTGGGCCATCAACCAAGGATGGGCCATAAAGAAGGGTGGGGCATCAACCAAGTGTGGATAGCCATGCCCCAGGAGGGGGTCAAACCCGGCACAACGAGGGCCGCACGCAAGACAGCCGCGACGGCATGCCAGCTGTCATCTGGGGCATCATGCCGCGACACGGCTAGGGGGTGTACCCACAGGCATTGCACCCCCCCGTGTGGTTCTAAAGGCCAGGCACTGCCCCAGGGAGGCCACCCATCCGCCCTGGAGCTAACACCACACTTGTCGCCTCAACCAATGCCCCGCAACGTACCCGGCGCACGCCCCCTTGGCTCTGGCTCTGGGCGGTGGCGGCGGCGGCGGTGGCGGCCGCTGCTGCCGCCGCGAGCACCTCTGCGTTGCTGATGCCGGAGTTACTGATGGGGGGCTTGCGCTCCACATCCACCGCTCGCGGCGAGGTGGCGCGCCCGCCAGAGGACGCGGACATGGCGCGCTCCCGCTGCGATGAGGGCGGCCGCGAGGAGGAGGCGGAGGCAGGCCGGCCCCCCACGCGGCCGTGGCCCGCGTCAAAGTAGGCCTTGAGCCACTGCAGCATGTCCAGGTTGTCCATCGCGCGGCCCTTCATCAGCTTGTCCACGTCGATGTTCTGGGGGGGGAGGGGGGGAATGATGCGGCGAAGAAAGGGCGGCCAGCGTCACACACGCTCGAGGGTGTCCCCATTGAGGGCGATCTACTGAGCCCCCTCCTTGTGGCGCCCCCATATGCAACCCCCAATATGCGCCCCCCTAAAGCAGATACTAGGCCAGCCAACAACAGCCAGTAGGCCAGCCAACAACGGCCAGTAGGCCAGCCAACAACAGCCAAAGGTTATCCACAATCTTCTCGCCATGCTGCCTGGCACCCTTTGGCGCGGGCGCGGACCCTAACCCCCATTCTAGGCAACCTGCCACGGGCTAACACAAGCGGAGCAAGCACGTGCTGGAGATTGCTCTTGGGGCGGGTGTAGACCTGTGCCATGCGTGAAAGTGCAGCCAGCACACTTATACAGGGTTAGCATGATACGGCGCTGACCGATTTTATGTACCACATCGGATAGGGGAATAGTCAATAATCAAAGCTATTCATGATACTCTTGCATATACTTGCATATACTTACATATTCTTACAATTTCTTACAAATTCTTGCATATCCTTGCATATTCTTGCATATCCTTGCATGTCCTTGCACAGAACAAAGTGGTCCAGCAGTGGTGAAGCAAATCCGTCTCGGCAAGCATAAAGTACGTATTTAAATCGGTACTACGACAACGTTCTTGCCGAACCACCCTGTACGCACCTTTTCGATGTTCAGTTTGAGGAATACGGTCGTCAGCACCTTGTAGTTCTTCATAATGTCATACTCCGTGACAGCGTTTGTCACGACCTTCGACATGGGGACGGATCCTGTACATTCACGGTGCAAGTGGCGCATTCGGAACACAACGGCGCCCAATCGTGAAAAAAGATATATATAAAGCACTGGACAAAAACTAAATAGCATGCCGGATATCCTGCGACGAGTGCGGGCACGCAATACTGACCTGGAAAGTACGCATTCACTAGGTTTAAGTAGGTGACTCCGTTCGCAGCATCTTCCACCTTTTGCAAACGTGTACCAGTTACTTCGGCTACCCAATTTAGCAGCGCTGTCCGCCCGTCAACTGTCACGGGTGAATGAGCAATGGGGCGAGCCATTTGGGACATTCGTCAAGGGGAGTAACAATTTAGTGTGGATGCGTCGTCACGAGGAATCAGAACCGACTGGATCAGACGGCATAATTCTCCACATTTCCCGAATTGTCCTCGCGTACATTCGTCATGACGTATCGTAAATGCTCCATGCCTCGCTCACAATGGACAGTTGAATTTGCTCGGAGAGAAGTGAGAAGCCTGTAGGAAGAACCTCTAGGTCGTTACAGACAGATTTTTCATGCCCGTTGAGGTGGTACGGTCGGAATCAGGTATGATTTCGACAGAAGTAATTTTATATGGACTTACAGTGGAAAAAAGTACGGCATTCGTATCTAAAGAGACCGCACCGAAAAGGCCGTTGGCGCGCTCGTGCACCGGGGCTGGCGGGCGAGTCATCCATCGTCAACGCGCAGGGGGCGACCACCGTTTGACATCATTTCCCCGCGCACGCAACCCCAAGGTCGCTCCCGACGAAGTTCGCGACGCAGAAGAATCAGGGCGAAGAGGTCTTTAATTCGGGGGAGCTCCGCGCCGTACGACCGCTCTCGTTTGCGTAGCTTTTTCCCAGCATCACTCTTACCGCGAGCATCGCAGCGTCGACCGGGACTCGAATGCTACATCGCAAGTAATAATAAGCACTCACGCGTGTCTGCTTTTTTAGCGGGGGCCAAATGGACCAGCAGGATGACTCCCTCGGAGAAATCCTTTCCGGGGACAGCACAGCTGAGCAGCTGCAAACCGCTCACGACAAGCTGATAAGTAAAATTGAGCGCATTTTGAAGGACAACGATGTTCTTGGACGAACTCCAGGTGATTCGTTCGACCAAGCCATCGACCAGAGCGCGGCAGAAGAATGTATGGCAGAAATCCAAACAACGATGGAGACAGGAATCGACCGCCAAGGTAGAGCCGAGGCCATTGTGCTGCAGCTTCAGCAGTTTGACATAGTGGAGCAGCAACAGCTGCGCATTAAGGCCTTGAAAGCGGAGAGGGAGCAGATTGATGCACGGCTCAAGGCGGAAGAAAGCTTTCTGAACCAGGTCTCGCCAGAAATTCCTTCAGATGACGCTTATGCGAGGACGAACGCCCTTTCCATGCAGCTGAAGCAGGTAGAGGTCTTTGAAGAGCGGGATCGGCAGATGGCCGAGCTGAAAGCAAAGCACAGTCTTGAAGTGGACGCCGCTATGAACCATCTCCGGGAACAGCGCCGAACGTTGATGGAGTCTCTTCGCTCCCTGCTTCCCGACACGAATGCCGTCCTGCCCCGTTCACAAGACAACTCGATGCTGGGAGGGGATCTGGGAGGCGGGGTGCACGAGGGCGCGGTGGAAAGCCATGCCAGCAATGTCCCTGCCGGCCACGCGGACAAAGCAACCGACACAGCGTCTCGTGGTCCACCGGCACGCCTGCCAAAAGCAAAGCCGGAGGCGCCTGGGTCAGGTGCACAGCGCCCACCACGCAAGGAGGGGGAGGGAAAGAGCCTCAAGGTGAAGCTTCTGTGGCTGGTCGTGTCCTTTGCCGGTGGACTCATCCTTACCCAGGGCAGGCGGAAGGGCTACTGGTATGGGGAGAAGGAGCCCGTGGAGGACAAGAGCCCCAAGAAGAGCACGATTACGCGCGCGCCGGAGAACAAGCCGCCCAAGACAAAGTCGTCAGGTGTGCCGAAGTCCTACGTCAAGCGCGCATACTCCAGGTGATGCGGGCGCATCATGTCGGGTGACGTTGCTGGCTGCGAGTCGGGTCACGTTGTCACGTTGCTGACTGGGAGGAGTTATGATGGATGAGTTTCCGCCTCCGGTCATCGCTTGTTCTTATGTGTTCTCAACCCCTTCTTCAGCTGTGGACGGATGGCGGTGATGCTAACACATCGTTTTTTTAGCCAGAACAACAGAATGGCGCACTGCCAGCTGCTTCCTATTGTGCTGAATGGACCTGTCCTTATTGCGGCACCTTTGGTGAATACCTCTTGGAGGTTTGTTAATTGCGCATAGCTATCCTTGGTAAGGATGCCCCTTGCTACCATATCAGATTTCTGGCCGGCGCTGGTTGTCTCTTTGATATCAAAGCATATGTTCAAAAGTGAGGCTGCTGATGCTGAAAGGCAGCAATGGCAACAGCATGTACCAATCATAGAAGATAGCGGCAGGCTTGAGCTACCATGGTCCAGATTCTTCAGATGTCAGGCCTGCGCTAGTTGTTTCATGGTCATAATATATTATCAATCCACGTTATGCATCAGATGGGTACTTTCCCTCCCGCATATTGTCGTGAAATAGTTGTCCTTTTGGTCAGTAATGCGCCTATGACTTTAACACTATCGACACAATATCAAGGGCATGCTGTTTGTGTCAAGACTGTCATGGGCACTGTTTTCAACCAAGGCGTGTATCCAAGTATTCGAGAATTTTGAAAATGGTGCCGGATTTTGTAAACGGAGACAACTAAAAGAATCGTCGATAATTACGCGCTGTTCCATTGAAAAGCTCTGGAGCATTAAACCCCTGCGCTGATATGAAGATGCCTACAGGTTTTTAGTGACTGGGCAACGCACCAGGTAGGTGAGAGAGGTGAAACGTTGTACAATATAAATGCTTTTTTAGTTTCCCTTGCATGCAAATTGCATAATTATAGCACATGGAAATCCACTTATTTTGCATGATACAAGCGTTTTATATTGATTCTGGGAAGACCAGGCCACATTATTGCTGTTAAATGTTGAAGAAATAATAATTTCAGGCATGCATTACACAGTAGGCATGCATACAACTCATGGGTACATAACCCAACGTGGAAACATGCAGGTGATAAGCTACCGCGACTACGAATGGCCAAAGGCCAGGCACCTTCTGCGTCGCCCTCCCTTGTCAATGCAGCAGTGAGACAAGAAAATTAGCGAGACAGCCCATGCATGCGACACCTCAGCCCGAAACGGCATCACACGTAGATGAGCCGATGCCACATGCCATAGTTTGCACTGCAGCACAAGGGGCAGGTGCGGGCATGCGGTTAGCGCTCTTGTCAATCTCACCAGTCGGATGAACACTGGTATCCAAGGGACCGCCGACCGATATGTACAAGGAGAGGACAGGACTGGGCAACCCAGGGACACAGCGCCCTGAGACCGCCCTGCCGGCACAATACCTGCTCCGGAGGCGATCACAGAGCCGTGACATCACAAATCAGTTTGTCTCAAACAGGGTTGTCGTCACCACGCCTTGCTTGCCAGGCTGGTGAGAATGTCTGCAGGCGAGAGGAAGGGGCACATGGCCACTGCGTTGTGCATGTGCTCCGACACTGCATCCCGCCAAGCCTTGCAGATGATATGTCCTCCCTCCTTGCCCATGTGCATGATGCGCGCACATGGCATCTTTCCCGATGGCCTCCATGGCGACCAATCGGCGGCTTCCATGCCTCCGTCAAGCATGATGCAGCCGGGGTGTGTGTGCCCATGCCACATGGCACCGCAGGGACGAATTCGAGAAGTATCTCGTCCGACATCCAAGGGTCCCCACACGCATGGGGGGCCTGAGAAGACAACTGGCCTCCCTGTGCAGGGAGAGGCAGGGCCATCCAGCAAGCGCGCCTGATATGGCGCTGTGTGGTCTGCTGGCACGCCACGCCACATATCTTGCCCCAGAGCTAAAACCCGGTCCGAAACCAGGGCCGCAATGCTGGCCCGGTGGCGCACGCTACCAGGACAGCCGTGCTATAAGGACGCGGCCATGCGCTGCTGCTGGTGCTGCTCGGGTGCCTCGGCCTCGTGTGCCAGCATGATCGCCGAGGGGCCGCCCTGCAGCACCGCCTCGCTGACCCCAGAGACGTACTTGTCAAAGTTGCGCACAAACAGGCCCGCCAGCTTGGCAGCGGTGCGGTCATACTCCTCGCCGCCACCGGGGTACGACCAGGCCTGGCGGGGGACCAGCATCTCGGTCGGCACGCCAGGGACGTCCATGGGTATGGCGAGGCCGAAGACCGGCTCCGTGATGGTGGGCACCGCGTCCAGCTTGTCATCATTGATGGCGTCGATGATGGCCCGCGTGTACGCAAGTGGCATGCGGGAGCCCGTGGCGTACGCGCCGCCCGACCACCCCGTGTTGACCAGCCAGGCACTCGTGCTGTGCTTGCGCATGCGCTCCGACAGCAGCCGCGCGTACACGCCCGGGTGCCAGACCATGAAGGGCGCGCCGAAGCAGGCGCTGAACACGGGGACGGGCTCCCGCACGCCCATCTCGGTGCCGGCCACCTTGGCCGAGTAGCCGCTGATGAAGTGGTACTCCGCCTGCTCGGGCGTCAGCTTGCTGACAGGTGGCAGCACGCCGAACGCGTCGCACGCCAGAAAGACAATGTGCTTGGGCATAGTGCCGAGGCAGGGCACCTGGGGGTGGGGGGTGGAAGGGGGGTGGCAACAGGGGGGCGCATGACATCATTGTTACAGCGTAGCCGCGACGCGCGCATCTACCGCTTCATGGACGCAGGAAGGACAGAGGGGCACATGGCGCAGGAGAGCAACCATACCGCCTGTGCCACAAGCCGCAAGTAGCGCCTGCCTGCACAGTGCCGCATGCGTGCGGCCAACTTATCTGTGGACAGCGACTACCCTGGCAGGTACAACATGAGCTGCTAACGACCCAGTTCGACCCGCCAGCACGTACGCTCTTCCACCCGACCGCGTGCCAGATATCAAACCATGGTGGCATGCGTGCAAGAAAAGAGGAAGTGGACCCCTGGTGCCTCATGGTACCTTACTTGGCGAGACCAGCACCCGGGCATCCAACACCCGGTACTCTACAACCTTCTGACAGCCACAAGTGTTTAGCCGAGGATGAGAACTTTTAGGCGTCTTCCAGCCTGCGAGCGTATTGCCTCACCATGCAACCTGCCTCATCCCAACCCCCGTGCCCTACACTTGCCCCACGCCACCCCCCACCCCACCACCCTATCCCGCCCCATCGCCCGACCCCCATCCCCATCACCCTGACCAAACCCCCCCCCTACCCACCTTCGCGTTGGGAATGAAGTCGATCGGGTAGGACACGCGTGTGTTCTGGGTGAGGCTCGTGTCTGTGTAGTCCACCACGCGTGTGCTGGCATCCATCACCGTGTTCTCCAGCACCGCGCCGTAGCGCACCGCGCCGAATATCTCCGGCTCCTTCACCGGCGACAGGTCCACCGTCTTGGCGTAGCAGCCGCCCTCGATGTTGGACAGGCCGCTGGGGTGGGAGATGGGTAGTGGTTGTATGGGATGGGGGGGGCAGGATGAGGGGAGTAGGTGTGGGGCAGCCAGGCACAAGGCGAGTGAAAGATAAGCACAAAATGAGCCGCGTCCTGCACACTGACAAGGGAAGCAGACGGAATATCTAAGTGGCGCAAGTGCGCGACAGGACAAGCCAGGGCTGCCTGCCATCACACTCACCCGCGACACGTGACCAGCTCCTCCTAAACACTAGGCAGGTCACATGGACGCAGCGACAGCGCATCGAGCCGCGCCGCGCAAGCAAAGCAGGGATATGGCCATGTGACGCGGGGCAAACACTATGGCCCGCTGTGGTGGCGCGGCTTGATGTGTACGTCCTCACGGAAGGAGGTGGCACTACTCCAAACCTAGCGAAGGCCGTGGGGGGGCGGTGAAACAGAGGGTGGGTGCCATGCCCATGCAACGACCACCCGCAGGGCAGCCTGCGACGCCCCTGGCTCTCAACTTCCGGCTCCCTTCCTTGCCCGCCTGCCTCCCCCCCCCCCCGAAGGATCATTAGAAGTTGATGCCACCATCTGCTAGGACTCGTCTATTAGGGTAGAGGCCACCAACTCTAGTTCATCTTCCAGACTCTGACACCTGCCTGGTGCGGCCAGACCCTATCCATCTCCTCCCAAGCCCGTACGGGTCCCCTGCTGCAAGCCACGTGAGCTCAGTGCTGCCCCCCGGCCCGCGCCACACCTAAACAGATCCACTCACTCCTCACTCCACACGATCTCGTCGTCCCCGATCAGGTTGCGCTTGGGGTCCGCACTGAGCGTGGTCTTGCCGGTTCCCGACAGGCCGAAGAACACCGAGGAGGACGAGCCATCGCGCGCCTCGTTGGCGCTGGCGTGCATGGGCAGCGCCCCCGCCTTGGGCATGAGGTAGTTCATCACGGTGAACACGCCCTTCTTCATCTCGCCTGCGTAGTGCGTGCCCAGGATGACCTGGCGATGGACGCATAGGCAGGGGGGGAGGTAGGACACGTAAGTGCGTGGACGCGCAGGCATGGGGGGTAGGACGCATGGGTGGGTGGGGTGAGGCGAGTAAAACGGGGGCAGGATAGGGGGCAGAAGCGGGGGCGAGGGAAACGAAGGGGGGGAGGGGAGGGATAAGGGGGGATGCCGGACGGGTGCCCACATCATGCCTGCCGTGCATGGTGACAGATGCCAAGGCCATGCATGGTGACAGATGCCAAGGGCATGGCAAGCAAAAGGAGGACCGGGAGATCCGTATGGGTGCGGCATAGCATGTGTCCAGCTGGGTGGCCACGCCTGCCCACCAGGCAGCGAGCATAGCATCATACAGTCAGAGAGAAAGCCAGAAATGACCAGGGTGCTGCTACCACGCTGCCCCATCAAACCCCACAGGCACCATCCTTCGAGCCCCCCTGCCCCATGCCCCCACAACGCACCATCCCTCGCTTCCCTACGCCTCCATACCCACCCCCCATGCATCCCACCCCAACACACCATCCACCCACCGCGACCACACCGCCCCCCACGCACCATTTCCCCACGCTCGAAGCTGAGCGCGACACGTGTCTTCGACCCGCGCGCGATGGCCCCCTCCATTGAGCTGTCGGCGGGGAACGCGCCCGCGTTGTAGATCACAAAACGCGACCTCCCATCCGGCACAAAGTCGGCGCCAAAGTCGCGCGCGAGCTGCTCTGCGGTGGGCCGGATGAGCATGTTGTGCATGAAGATGGCGTGGTAGGGCCGCGCGGTGATCACGCGCACCTGCCAGGGGGTAGAGCACAACATGGCTCGCACGCAAGGGAAAGGGTTCAGTGCGGGACAATCCATACACACACAGAGGCACACACGTACCACCTCAAGCTTACACCACACACCCACACAGCATAGCTACTCCTTCACACGCATCCAGCGGCGTCAAGTGCTACAAACAAGGGGCCCTGGAGCAGTCACCTACGTAGACTCCGTGCAGTGCACACCCGCATGCCGCATGTCCACCCCCCACCATGCCAACGATGGCCACGCATTCGCCACATGTCACTTTCTGCCACCGCCACCACGCCCAGGCAGCACATCAGCGATGGACGCAACACGGTGGCCTTAGACGCTGCTACCTGGCGCCTCCAGGGGGCCAACCCCAGGGGGCCGACCCCGCGGACACCAAAACAATACCATGCGCAGGCACCACCATGTGGCCACCGACCATCGCGGACAGGTAGACGCATGCCCGAGGAGGGCATCCGTGCTTGGCCAGGGCATCCCCACACACACGCGCACAACACATCAGGGCACCCCCCAACGGACGTGCACAACACATCAGGGCAGACAACTGAGACAAATCCGGTGAACCCTACCACGCATGCGCCCAACCCACCCACCCATTTACCTTGATGCGGTACTTCTCGTCCCAACCCGCGTAGCCGTCCACCACATCTGGGGGAAGGAGGGGAGGCAGATGACGGCAGCGCACACCACAGCACCGCGCAGCGCAGCACAAGGGATGTCAGGCCGGTGAGACCATCAGACACAGCACAGGGGGGGGACGCTGTCACCGGCACAATGTTCTTAATAAGAAGGACCATCCTTGCCACCCCTGTACAATACATACATACATACATACATAGAAAATGTGCACTTTCAGCCAAAGCTCATGTTGCTGCCATGGCTGCACACCTATAAAAGTGTTTATCCGCCAGCAGGCTCAGAGACCAAACATATTGCCCGCCTGCTATAATGCTGCCAGCAGCAGTCCAACTGTGCGCACACCATCCAGCATTGACAAGTGTATGGCTGTATACTTACATAGCCGTTCACATGTGCTTAAATAATCCACTGCCCGGCTTCGGTTGGCTGAAAAAACATCGTCTGAAATTGGCATGTTAATGGAGCCCCACCACACGTCATTACGGCTCCCCGGCTCGTCCACAATCCGCTTGTCCTGCAATTACGTGGCGAAGACGGCGCATGTCCAATGGCAAGCGGTGAGCTTATGTCGCTTCCGTCTCTGGCCTCAACAGCCCGAAGCCAGCGGCATCCAAGGAGATATCCACATGCGGTAATGAAAACAGAAAAACTGCATGAGCGACGATACCTCGGGGCTACGTCCGGTTTTCTCGTATGAGTAGGACTGAAGTGCCCCCGTCGACGTAATTTTGCCCCCGTCATATTTAATGGCGTCCTCATATAAAATGCCTAGCGAAGCGTTGCGCAATGCGACTCTATCAATGCCGTTTCCAGAAAGATTGACGTGATGTTGTACGAAAATGTTTGGCACTTCATTGCTGCCGGCAGTGGAATACCGGCGACCACCGCGAAGGTGCAGAGTTGATATTACTTCGGCGGGCGGCCGTGCCGACGGCATAGCCGACGCAGCATTTCCGTGACAGCCAGATCTGAGGAGTGTTCTTGGCAGCAAATTAGCTACGCAAGGCAGCTGTGGGCGCGCTAAACTGGCAGCAGGTTCCGCAACAGAACTAACCGCCGCATGTTGAGGCAATGCAACGGCAGGCTGCGCCAGGCTGGTGCAACATACGGCGGCCCGATTGGAAACCAGCCCTTTCCCAGCATGCCGAAGCAACTGGGAAGCTCTACGTCCACTCATGAGAGGGCTAGCTACCTCTTAACCTCATAAAGTCTTTCCTGGCCCTGCGCCCTAGGAAATTCTGACACGGCGGCCCAAAATGCGCAAGGCCGCTGCCGACGGGCAGTACGTTTGCGCTCTGCCCCCGGTGTAGCTAAAAGAATGACGAACGTCGCCTAACTGCGGGCAGCGACGTGATGAGCTGTTCGCTCGCGTGCGCGCGGGCAGTGTGGAAAAGCCGAAAAGGGGTGTCGGCCACCGGGGCACGCCTTGCCAGAATCCACGCTGAGCTGGAGGCACCTTGCACCCACTGGGCCTGCCGGCAAGCAAGTAAAAGCCTGTTGAAAGTTTTTGAATATTACAGTCCGGCCAAGTCGATGCGCAACCAAGTTGGCAAGTTCACAATCGTGCGGATCAGGAAGTTACGGCTACAGTATGAAGGCATTCCAACTACTGGCTACCTTGGTCGCAGGGCGCGCCTTATTAATGCGGGCACCCCAATTTAGGCAAAACTAGGCATTTCAGGCTATTTTTGGCATACCTGGGTCACCTTAACTGTTATATGGAAATAAACTAACACCCATTTCACCGGAAGGCATTCCAACTGAACAATTCGAGACAATTCGTGGCGTCATCCTTATGCTGCCACATGGGACCACTCGAGGTGAATTAAGGTGATCAGGTGGCCTACCTGGGTTAACTTACTGGTATATCTAACCAAAAAAACACCCATTTCACCGGAAAATAAGGTGATCAGGTAATACTGTATCACGAAAAGTTCCTCACACCTTCACCAATAGATGCACTGGTGGTAGATCCATGGTAGGTCCATACCTAGTTATCACACGACGTCAATTACGCCAATTCCTCGTAACCAGGGCATTTTCTCCGGTAGTGATATTGAGCTTTAATTCGCATTGGGCGGGAAGGTATTAATCTGATAACCGGGAACGAGCGGCTTCTCTAATTCCTGTGCACGTTTCCTGGTTTTACAACGTCCTTGGGAAAGGAATAAGGCCCCCCATTAACGTGCAGCAGCTTTGCTTGCCCGCTGCGACGCTGGTGGGAAGCCGGGCATGCACAGCCTAAACGCTCACGTGACAACCCAGCTCGCCCTCCTCTGCAACCTTGCTATCGACGGCCATGCCACCAAAGTAAGACCCGGTGCAGGGGCTGCATCACGTTCGCAGAGCGCTTGGCCCCCTGCTCCTCACAAGTGCCTGCAAGGGTCATTCCAAGGCCTTCGCTCTCGAGGCCAAGCAGGTAATCAGTGCTTACCCACTGGCTTGTTTGAAGTCAGCGCAATTACCATGAAATTTTGCCACCCACTCCCGCTGCGCTGACATGAATTGGATACTAATATTCAAATCACCTATCAGTAGGCTCATGTGGCCATCCTACGATCTTTCTTGTGACGAGCGGCCAGCGAACTGCTTGCACCTGCCTGCGCGTCGTCCAGCTCGTGTATTTCACAGGAAGGCAGGCCGTGCCGACCTCATCTGCGCGTCGCTGGCCGCCGAGACCAGGGATCCTGCGGCGATGAAGACAGACGGCGGGCTGTTCCTGCAGAACACGATCACCGTGTTTCCCAAGAAGGCGGGAGCCTATCTGATTACGGGCAAGGTGGCGGAGGCGGTGCCTGGCATTAAGGACATCAAGGCTGGGTGGGCCCACGTGTTTGTCAAGGGCCGCGGCGCGCTGTCTATCAACGAGAACGCCGACCCGCTCGTGCGCTCCGACATGATGGCCGCGCTCGACAAGATCGCGGGGCCGGGGGGAGACAGGGGGCTGGAGAAGACGTCCCTGGTGGGTGTCGGCCTGAACATACCCATCCACGACGGGAAGTTGGCCCTGGGCACCTGGCAGGGTCTCTACTTCTTCGAGTGGGAGGGCTGCGGCGAGGGCGGGCGCGAACTGGTGGTCACCGCAGCGCCCCTGGCCGACGTCAAGCTCACACGACGGTCCACGATCAACGCGAGCAAGCGCGGTTGCCACCTGCTGACGCGGGAGTTAATGAGTGCGCTGCCGCAGGCGCAGGGCGACGCGATTGGCCTGGCCAACTTCTTCATCCTCCACACGAGCGCGTCGCTGACGATCAACGAGAACGCGGATGCGACCGTGCGCTCCGACATGGAGGTGGGGGGGTGTGCTAGTACTAGTGGTTAAGAGTGTTGAGTGTTTCGTCCTCTATGCGCGCTGGTTGGGGTGGTGTGGTTTGTCATCGACTACACCGCACCTGCCCCATCTACTCCACAATAAGTCATCGACTACTGACCCGTGCACTTCCCGTCCATTTCCTGCCTGTTGAGCAATACAGCCGGCAAGCGTGGACTATGCCCTCGCCACACACGCTTGCCTACCCACGGACCCACTCTAACGCACCACACAGGGCTGTCCACCCGCCCATCCCCTCTACCAACCCGCAGGCGGCGCTCAACCACATCTGCCCCGACGCCTGGTCCCACTCGCTGTTCGAACACGTGGACGAGGGCGAGGACGACATGCCCGCGCACGTCAAGAGCACGCTGGTGGGGCCGAGCGTGACGCTGCCCGTGGGGCGCGGCGGCCGCCCGCTGCTGGGCACCTGGCAGGGGCTGTACCTAAACGAGCACCGCAATGTGGGTGGGTACGGCACGGGCCACAGCCGCGACGTGGTGGCCACACTGCTGGTGCCCTCGCTGAGCGACCCCAAGGCGGTCACCAGCCAGGCCACTGTTACAGTGACCGCCCCCTCGCGCGGCTGCCACCCCATCACGGACAAGGTTCTGGCGGCGGTGGCAAAGGACGTGGCGCGGTGCACCGGCGCGGGCCTGCTGTGCTGCTTCATCCAGCATACATCCGCGTCGCTTACCGTGAACGAGGAGAAGAGCGGTGCGCGGCTCGAGGCGGCGCTCAACCAGGTGGTCCCTGAGGCATGGAACCAGGAGTTTTTTAAGCACACGTACGAGGGACCGGACGACATGCCCGGCCACGTCAAGTCCTCCCTCTTCGGCGCGTCGGTCACCATCCCCATCCATGGTGGCAAGTTACAGTTAGCGGAGGGCCAGGGCATCCTGCTGTGCGAACACCGGAACAGTGGCGGTTGGGGTGGCGGCCACAGCCGGCAGATCGTGTGCTCCGTTGTGGGCTCGGCGAGTTGACGCGTGGGCGCAGCCGCGTCAGCGAGTCGATACTTATCAATTGGAAGGCATAAACTTGGGCGGATTGCCGCGAGGCACTTTTAGTTCCTTCGTGGATGTATGAGTAATTCTTTGGGAGTATTTTGCTCGGTTATGCCAGGTCCAGCACAGTTTTCATTCACCTCAGCGGTAGCCCGCCTGTTTCAAATGTTTCTTGAGGATCTGTTTGTTGAGGAAAACGGCATTTGCGCAAATGCTGATTACCTGATACGTGGTTGAGCAGCCAACCAAATGGTTGCTCTTTCCCCTGCACTTCATTTTTTTCTCAATGTCATCACCTTTATCAATGAGACAACCAGAGTGGCCAAGCACTGCAGTCCGTGTAACATTTCTAACCAGCATTCGTACTACAGAGTCTTGCAGAATAGCGTGTTGATATCATTTGCCCTTACAATCAAGGGTCATATATAGACTGCATGAATTTTCAGACTTGTGCATACGCTCAGTGAAGTTAGACAACTATTCGTGGACGCACGGCCGGGCGGTCCGACGTCGTGTAAGGACTAGGATAGTCGTCTGAGAAGAAAGGCGCGAGGAACGCGGAAGCCATGTGACTGTCTGTAGGACTCGAACTGCATGGAGGGAGGACAGACGAAGGCCGGGGCTGATCCTGTGTGCAGTGGATGGAAAGGGATAGCAACAAACTTCAGGAATAAAAACTAACTAACAACAGACAGTAAAACTGCTTAAATAATTGAAACCCTTCAAAATAAATTAAAATAATAAGCAAGTAAATTGAAGAAGAGAGAAAAGGAATAATATAGCAACTTTATGAGGTCATTGCTGGAGTATGGTGAGGCAAACGCCATTGGACATAGGGTCAGGAGAATTCGTAGTTTGAGCGACCATGGTTCCCGGGATCTCCCTCCCACCAGGGTCGATACCCAGTGGCCAGCTCAATCACCATCGCATACTGATGACGTTTCGATGATCTGCAACCATGATGAAATGCTCTACTGTACATTCTACTTGCGATGTGAAAGGTCATTGGAGCTTGCGCTATGTGCGCAGCATGAAGACCATTGGTTCTGTGCCAATCACCTACTTCAGAAGCTTGGAAGTCGGAGTGAACGACTTTCTGTACTTTGACTTGCAAACTTCATTTGGCAATAAAACGCACGTCTAAGGCTCAACTGCAAGCCCTGTGAATTCATTTTACGAATGACAAAGGCCGAATGGTTTATCTTTCAATGTATAGCAACAACGGCGATTCATGGTGATTGCTAGCAAGGCACCTGCTCATGCAACGGACAGGTCATCATTGTAGTAGAGATGGATGACGGGGATGAAGTAGTCGTCAGGGATGGACAGGTCGCTGAACGCGTCGCCCTCGTCCTTGATCCCGTTCTGGTCCAGCGTGAGCGACATGTCCAGCGGCTCGAACTCGTACTCGTCGCCCTCGTGCCGCTTGATCATCGCCTTCCATGTGTAACTGCGCGCGTGCCAGTTGCGGTCCAGGTAGCGCTCCCGCAGCTCCTCCACCGTCTCCTCCGTCGGCACCTGGGGCGCGATACAGAAGAGTTCATGGGCCAGCAGCATGTGCAAAGGGGTGTAAGCTCTTAATTTTGCTTACACCCCTTCATATCGCTTTGTTCATGCATGGGCACTATCAGCACAGGACGGGTAGAGCATTCAGGGCCTGCTATTCTGTACAAGGAGATGTCAACATGGCCTTGACACTGTCTACAATGGCAAAAAGAATGAACCGTTACCATCCAATGCTGACGTTCTGCCATTGCGCCTGCGCATGCATTCTGTGGCCGCACTTGCTGCCCAGAACTCCATCATGTCCTCCTGCCCCGCCCTACCTCCATGATGCCCCTTGCCCCTCCCTACCTCCATGATGCCCCCTGCCCCGTCCTACCTCCATCATGCCCCCTGCCCCGTCCTACCTCCATCATGCCCCCTGCCCCGCATACCTCCATCATGCCCCCTGCCCCTCCCTACCTCCATGATGCCCCCTGCCCCGTCCTACCTCCATCATGCCCCCTGCCCCGCATACCTCCATCATGCCCCCTGCCCCAGCATACCTCCATCATGCCCCCTGCCCCAGCATACCTCCATCATGCCCCCTGCCCCAGCATACCTCCATCATGCCCCCTGCCCCGTCCTACCTCCATCATGCCCCCTGCCCCCCCTACCTCCATCATGTCCTCCTGCCCCGTCATCACGTTCTTGATGCGGATGCGGCGCGTCTTCTTGGACAGCCGGCCAATCAGGTACTGCGGGTCGCGCCACCAGGGCAGCTTGAAGTTGGTGCTCCAGTTACTCATGGGCTCCTGCGACCCAAGCGACAGGCAAACGCACGCTGCAGCTTGTCAGTACCACGAGGCTTGCGCTGTTCCACCCACCATGGTAGGATAGGGACCACACGCAGCACGGCTGCCACCTGCACACCGCCCACACTGCGTTGCACACCAGGACAATGCTCTGCCAATGCCACAGGTGGCATGCCTTAGGCATGAAGGAGACTGGGGGTCTCTGCCCTTTCTCCTGTTGTGCACACTCAGGGATTAAAAGCACTTCGGTGCTCCGTGACTCCCCAACGGGAGCACGAGTTTAATTAATTAATTAATTAATTAATTAATTAATTAATTAATTAATTAATTAATTAATTAATTTATTAATTACACAGGGTTCCGTGCTCTAGCACCTGGACTAGACACGCCGGCCGTCCCAGGAACCGTAATCAAGCAGCATCATGCCTGTCCTAGACATGCCAGCAAAGTGAGAAGCAACATCCACATGGTGACATGCGTAGCGGGGCACTGTGGGCCTGCACACAGCATCCGCGCTGCCGCGTCGTGCACTTACGGGCGGCGGCACGTGCACGAAGCGTCCCTGCGGCGTGTAGGGTACGTCCAGGTTGGTGACAGGGTCTACCCGGCGCGCGACATCCCCCGTCTTGGCGTCAAACCAGTGCGAGATGTCCCCCCCGGCCTCCTTGAGGATGGGCGTGATGAGCACGCCCTCGTGCCGCACGTCCGCCACCAGCGGCGTCAGGTCATACACGTGGCCCAGGAAAGACACCCAGCAGTCGTCCGCACGTGCGTGCAGCTGCACCTCGGCGGGCGTGTAGTAGCTCTTCTTTGGCGGCTTGGAGTCCACCTGCGCACGCACCAGCTCCTGCCAGTGGGGAACATTGCAGCAACGTATGCGGTGCGGGATGGATGGGGTGCGAGGAGTGGCCGACACGCGCGCGTGTGTGGATGTGGATGTGAGCACAAGGTAATGCGCAGAATGCATGCAACCAGTAGGCGAATCGGGGGGAAGGGGGGAGGGAGGGAGGGAGGGAGGGAGGGAGGGAGGGAGGGAGGGAGGGAGGGAGGGAGGGAGGGAGGGAGGGAGGAGGGAGGGAGGGAGGGAGGGAGGGAGGAGGGAGGGAGGGAGGGAGGGAGGGAGGGAGGGAGGGAGGAGGGAGGGAGGGAGGGAGGGAGGGAGGGAGGGAGGGAGGGAGGGAGGGAGGGAGGAGGGAGGGAGGGAGGGAGGAGGGAGGGAGGGAGGGAGGGAGGGAGGGAGGGAGGGAGGGAGGGAGGGAGGGAGGGAGGGAGGGAGGGAGGGAGGGAGGGAGGGAGGGAGGGAGGGAGGGAGGAGGGAGGGAGGGAGGGAGGGAGGGAGGGAGGGAGGGAGGGAGGGAGGGAGGGAGGGAGGGAGGGAGGGAGGGAGGGAGGGAGGGAGGGAGGGAGGGAGGGAGGGAGGGAGGGAGGGAGGGAGGGAGGGGGAGGGGAGGGAGGGAGGGAGGGAGGGAGGAGGGAGGGAGGGAGGGAGGGAGGGAGGGAGGGAGGGAGGGAGGGAGGGAGGGAGGGAGGGAGGGAGGGAGGGAGGGAGGGAGGGAGGGAGGGAGGCACTGATGACATAGTACAGCCATTCTGACGAGAGTATCATGGCATGGCAGGGCGCAATGAGGTCATTCTCTGAGGATATGCCGAGACTCCCACGTGGTGTTCAACTATTGAGACCGCCACATGCCGCATCCACGCAGCCTGCGTCCATAAAGAAGACACGGCACACATCTCGAGACATGAGCACGGCCAGACGATGCGGCGGTGCCACGTGGCAGCAGTGTTCCTACCTGTATGCGCGCCAGCTCATGGTACTTGGATCCCATGCCAGGGTCCCCCTGCGCCATCCCCTTCATGACCGCGGCCACCTTCTCCTCCACCTCGCTGTCGTCCATGTTGGCGCTGAGCAGCACCAGCGCCTGCGTATACTCCTTCTTGGTCACCTTCATGCTCGGGTTATTCTGGACATGAGGGTGGACAAGGGGGTGGACGAAGGGTGGGCATGTGTGATGTGTGCAGAACGGCTGGGGTGCGATGGAGACTGGCACTAGCAGCCCTGCTCCGCACGTAAGAGGGGCGGGGGGCCTTTGGGCAAGCCACGGACATGGATAAACGTGCCAACTTCATGCCCCGGCCACCAGGAATCGCAGAAACATCGAATGAAAACGGCCACCTGTACAGGGTGGTACCCCAAGCTCCCAGCACATGATTTCATGTCATGTCTGATAATGACCAGGTGGATGCGGGTGCATGGTGCAAGAACACACTTTATTCGGGACCGCATCGATCAGCAAATTTGAATCCGCTTATTTCCAGCATCTTAAATGGCACACTGCCAACGTAGACTGGACGGTTAGAAATGGGCTGATGCTTCCGGACAAAGTCCTCCTCTTCAAAGTGGCTGACTAGGAATTCTTTGCTATGAGTACCAAGTACATGCGCCTATGCGCCATGTGTTTTCGTGACCTGAGGGCAACCACTGCCACTTGCAAGAACTAGCGAAGGAGCCATGCATAAAAGAATCCCGGTAGGGCACTGACGACAGCGACATCCCGTACCTCTATCCATTCCAGGATCCCGGCAGCCTCTGCCGGCGGTTTTGAGGGATTAAGCGTGTTTTTCATGTAGGTAATGTCACCCATATCCACTGCATTGTTCTTTTTCAGTACCCTTTCGTAACATGTTTCGAACAGGACATCTCTCTTGCCAACCCCCATGATGGCAACCGTTGATCTCTAACTTTAATGGGCCGTCCCCACAGCCAGCAATAGACGGGCACCTAAAAACGAGCTACTGCAAGTATAGGAACAGCGACATCAAATGCAAACCCTTAGCCTAGTCAGAATCTCCTCAACCGTCAGTGTCTCATTAAACATATGCAGGCGCTAGCTAGTTACATTCTATGGAATAGACACCGAGACGTAGGCCTGCGAGACGCAGCAAATCAGTGGACAATGCCGCTTACTGTGCTGCGTTGTTGAAGATTGGCATGCTAAGGATATGGTGGCGTCTAGGTCAGCTCGTTAGCTTCGAGGCTAATGTCGTTATTTAACAGGGCTTATCACGCTGGCCATAGCCAAAAGCCACGTGCTTTTTTAAGCACTCGGCAGGCCAGCCGAGTTGCTTCACAGCTCGCTAGTGACTACGCTGGAGGAGATGCTTGACTGCTGGGACGGTTAGTCCGCAGTTTTTCAAAGACCCTCAAGTTGCTCCCGTTTACAAGTAGTGTCTATTTTTTACTTGTTTTGATACCCAATCAAAACGTTTTGCATGGAGTAGAAGAACAGTCCAGCGAATCTCAGTGAGGTGGCAAGTGTCAACAGGAAAATATCTACAGTGCCGTAAGCGGAACCGCCCACACTCCCTTATAGGAACCCACCTCGGCTGGATAGCAACGAAAACTTAGGCCCGGTCTATACGGATTTTAAGTTAAAACCGAACCGGTCATTTTTAGCTGAAAATTGGGTCCGGAGGTAAAAATTTCAGTCTATACGAAACTCAACTGTCTGGACCGCAAGTAGAGTGGTTCCCGCCAAGTCGATGACGTGGCGCCAGCTCCGTGCCCGGGCAATCAGGCAATTACAGGCAATTAAACCCAAAACACTGACGGCGGGGAAGGGGAAGATGACCCGCGGTCGCCAGCCATGGCGGACAATGCCGAAGGAGATGGACCATTGCTGCCACCCGAAGCGCGAAATCATTGCGTGCCATGCGGATTCGCCCATGGGAAAACGCCGAAGTGGACGATGAGAGAAAAAGCGCGTTTCGGGCATGTCCTAATTGACGAAAGCATCCGAGCAGCGTATTTTAAAGGATATATCGGTTTCTTTTTACTTTTTATGATGATTTGTAGTCGTAAACTTGCAAGGGTGGCCAGAGATCGCCGAATCTAGCGACCATGCTGCACAACTTTGGTGTGCCGCAATGCGCCATTATGCGGCCACCGCCTGGGCTAAGGTAATGCCAGCCACGCCAGGTAAAGCTGAGTTATCGTTTCCTTGTCGACGTATGACGTTTAGGTATACGTTCTAGCTTGTGTAGCACATTCTTTTTGCATTATTCATGTTCTTTCTTGACCATGGCCTGGCCCCTTCCTAAAACACCATTCATAGATGCCTCCCTCAGTCAGTTGACCTGCCATAGTGTGATGGTGATAAGTTTTAGAGGTTGTATGGGTTTGAATACCTCCATATATGTTTGTTATACATTTCCCACACACATATTGCATGAGTGAGAGGCAGTTGGCTGGTCTCTGTGGCATCATCAAGCATGTAACCGGTGAGTAGAAGCTTCCCATTGTCAGCATGTGCCACCAGGTGTGCTGCAGGCCATCACCTGGCAAGCTATAGCAGCTTAGGCCTAGTTTATCCTTGCTAGGGCAAGCTGAAATAGGCTTAACATCACTAGTTTGTTGGTGGCTGCCTCCTAGAATGCATGCCTTGCGTAGGGTGTCCGTACCACGTTACCTACGTGCATGGACAAGGTGGCAGCTGCACATAGGTGCCATGTAAGGGCAGTGTGATGATGCAGTTATGTTTCCCCATCATTGTGGAAGGGAAATGTATTGTATGGCATGGTTGGTGGCCTTATTAGTAGGTAGCATGCCAAGCCCTACCCCCTTGGTTGCTTTTTACCAACGGTACCCCTATGGGCTGTACTGGGTGTAGCTGCTGGTATACCCAACCAAGTGATGACCCCAATGGCTCAAACTGCTCAGCAACTAATTGTTTATCATCCCTGAAGTGGTAGGTGCCTAGCTCTCATAACATGATTCAAAATGCACATTCTACCAAAACTGAAAACGCGCGTCTTGACCGCCCTGACTTTGACGGTAGTTATACATGGCCTACCCTGCATATATGTAAGGTTGTGATGTATCAACCGGAAGAGCAACTCATGGACATGCTTGGCCCCCAAGGACAGCCATTGGATATGGGTAGGTTGGATGGCATCTGGTTTGCAAAGTTGTGAAGTTACAGCCGATGCATTGGCAGTATTTCTGCCCATTTAGGGGTTAAGTTTGACAACTGTGATGGTCATCAACTACCATTGCACATGCATCCTTTTTGACATTACAATAGCGGGATTAGGCAACATTCTCATCCTCACCGCTTGTGGGTAAAAAAAAAATGGCAACCAAGCACCATGCCACACGTGGCACACTCAAGCATACACCAAGGTGGGTAAAAAAAACTGGCAACCATACACCATGCCACACGTGGCACACTCAAGCATACACCAAGGTAGGTAAAAAAAACTGGCAACCAAACACCATGCCACACGCGGCACAGTCAAGCATTATACACCAAGGTGGGTAAAAAAAACTGGCAACCAAACACCATGCCACACGTGGCACACTCAAGCATTATACACCAAGGTGGGTAAAAAAAACTGGCAACCAAACACCATGCCACACGTGGCACACTCAAGCATACACCAAGGTGGGTAAAAGAAACTGGCAACCAAACACCATGCCACACGTGGCACACTCAAGCATTATTATACACCAAGGTGGGTAAAAAAAACTGGCAACCAAACACCATGCCACACGTGGCACACTCAAGCATTATACACCAAGGTGGGTAAAAAAAGCTGGCTAGCATGTTGCATGTCGTAGGTCACATGTCAATGCACGGTGAAGGATGCCAAAGCGGTGAATAAGAATCCCAAATGCACGCTCTATGACCTGCCTGTACAAAGAGATGTAATCGTTACATGCGTCCTCTTGGACGTTGAGACCCCTTCCTGGGTAGGGAGTCACAAGCCAAGGCTTGATGGTGTATGCCTCATCTGCCACTATGTAGAATCCTTCTGGCAGGCCAACACGAGCCAATTCCGTGTGCAAAGAGCTGACACGAAATGCGACACTGTCATGGGTACTGCCGCAACATTTGTTGGAGCCATACAGAAAACGACATTTCGAATCGCACACAGCTTGCATGACAAGCGCATAAAACCCCTTACGATTGTAGTACTGCCTGGGGTTCGCTACCTCCGACTTGAAGGTTTTTTTTTATCTTGATTGCGATACCATCGAGCGCACCAACACGACCATCAACAACTCCCCTGGTCGTCTGGTTGAAACCATCGGCCAAACGCGACAGTTCGCCCGAATCATCCGTGGTTGCGAGTGCGCTTCTCATTAGCAGCTCGCGGCAAGCCAAACCGACTTACGTAGGGCTTGGAAACGTGCACCACGCCTTGAGAGACGTCTTTATCCTGTACGCCTTCGCATCATCTTCAAATCCTGCAAATCATTCCAGTCCTCCCTGTCAATCCTGTCCTCGTCGGGCTTGCGCATAAGGTGGTATGACTGGCGAGACATTATGGCCGAGTGTTTTCGTGCTTTAAATACGCAACTGAAATGGTCGGAATTACCAACTGCAATGGCACACACAGCTATGGCAACCAGCCTTCACGTCGGTAGTAGCAGCCCGACCACCAGGGTTTTCCCGCCAACAGGTGCGACTGGAGAGACATTTTTTTTTCTTAGTTCGTGAGTGATATGGCGAAATCGGTGTGCAATCGGAGAAAGTTGCGGCGATGGCTGCCTTGGGCGTTGAGCTCCGCTCACGTCGCTGGCAGGCGTTGCTGGCAGGCCTCTGACTTTCCCGCCCTTTTTCTTCTAATCTTGCGATCCTGGCGAGAATAAAATTTTAACAGGCCCTTCTGGAGGTGCATGGCATAAATAAAAGTGGCCCGTTTTAGTTAAAAACGACGAGGCTTGGGGACCGTTGATGCAAAACCCCCATCGATCTTACCGTCCGTTCTCTCCCGCCAGTTTTATCAAAAGTCCGTATAGACCGGGCCTTACTCGCCCACCTTCCCGGCAAGAAGCATTGCGCAAATAAAGTGGGAGTTTTTACTGGTCGTTCCGTCGGATCCGGAAGTCCCCAGTTCAAACCCGCGCAGGGGCTAGCGGTCCTAAGTTTTCTGCATGTTCCCATCAGCTGCTATCTACAGTGCCGTAAGCGGAACCGCCCACACAGGAAAATATATATAATTACGTCCGGTCATTGGACTCCATTTACCTGGGATAACAACGTAATTTATGAAGCACACCTATTTTGGGTGTAAAATAGGAATGTTCGATATATACTCCGATGGAATATGACTAATGGAGACATAGACTACATTATATACTCTGCTTACAGGCCTTGGTAAGCCAATTTTCCATTTGCGTTGAATTGCCTGGTAATTTTCCAACGAAGCCTTTTTATTGGCGGACTCAATTGCAATCATGGAATATTCTGGGCGTCGTCATTACCTTGCGTTTGGATAACGAAGTGTCCGCATTGTCTCCCCAGCAGCGGCATGAGCTGAAGGATATGGCACGGCATATTCTGTAAAGTCGTGGCCTCGTAGGCAAGCCCGAAGTAACGATGTTCATATTTTGCTGCGGGACCGAGCCTTATAACTAGCTGCCGAACAGTCGTAAACAATGGAGGGAAGAGTGGCGTCCGACCCCTTGAAAGAGATTGTCGGAGAAGGAAAAAATGGCAAATACGTCACGGAATGCAAGTGCATGTATCTCTCGGGTAAAGGTAAGCATTTCTTATCATTACATCCAGATGGGATGCTCTAGAGAGAATGTAGCCTACAGATTTCACGCCATGTCAACAAAGGAGAGATGCCAATTGGTAAAGCACGTTCCACCTCGTCGAAAACTACGTTTCACGACGCTTGTATGACCTATACCTGTTATTCTGCTGTGAGCAATGTAGCCAACTAAGCCGAGATATTTATTAGGCTGACACCGTCAGTGGGTAACAATGCAGAGTGGTAGGCGCCATTGTGTTTGTGTCCCTCTGCCTGTGCCAGTAAACCTCCAGAGCGAAATGCGATTAGGAAACCGTGTGCCATTATCAACATAACGTCTGATGTTCCAAGGCAGAATGGGAGCAGCCACCATCGGGACTACAACAACGTGTGGTTTGGTATGGTTGCTCTGTTCCCATCCTGCATGCAAGAGTTCTTTGGTCCTGTGCAAGAAGTCCGTGGAAAACGCGCCATCTTCACAATGAAGTCTGGTACTGTGCTTGGTGACGGGCTTTTTTACACCAACTTTTTTCCTTACCATCCCACTATGATACTTCGAACTTCAAGCTGCCACCCGTCAGTTCTAAGTCATTCCCCCTTGTATGTGGTACCGGTATGAGCTACGGAGGGTGGGGCATGGTAAGCCCCGGCCCCGGCCGTGGTGGAGGTCCCGCCTGCTGCACCTGTGGCCATCATTGTGCCAGTGCTGTGCCTATTCCCTTCGATGTGCCTATGCTGTGCTGTTTTCAGCCGGTGTCCGCAGCTCTGGGAGCCGGCCTATTCCCCCCGCCCCCCCCTCCTCCCAAGCAACCACCTTCTACATGTCCACTACAGTACGCACTACTGACAAGACGTTGACGTTGCCTGCCTGCGCTGCCCTTGCCTCCCCAATCACCACCGCCTGTACCGGTGCGTGCCACCTGGCAGGCATCCAGAAGATTCGCAACTTTGAGCGGTTGGTACGTGATCCTCCCATGCGCCTGTCCACACTTTCCTAGCACTGGCATCCGCAGAGCCGCTAGGGCACTACCATCCGCAGCACAAAATAGGGCGACATAATCCACCGTCCGCTAGAACGGCTTACACGAGGCTCACCTGCAGGGACATGATGGTGATGTGGCCTCACCCTGGATGCGCTGTCCCCGCCCTCAAGCATGGGGCGTGTATTGTCGTGTGAAAGGGGGGAATGGGGAGCATTGAAAGGGGGGGCAGGACCCGTGCCAGCCTGCCGCCACACGTCTGCGCCCCGACGACTGACCTGCGGCACCCAAACTTGTCTTGCGGGTCGGTGTAGGCAAGCAAGGGATGTGGTGTAGAGCGCGGGAGGCAAGGCAGGGGAGGAGGGTGTGTTACGGCAGGTGAGGTGGCAGGGCGTTGACTGTGGTGAGGTGGCAGGGCGTTGACGAGGGGCGGAGGCAGGAGCCTTCATGGAAACATGCCGCTTGGCGCCATGGCACGCAGGGGCCCTGCCTCGCGCACAGCTGGGGGAGTACCGCCAGCCCCTGACAAATGTGCGGGTCGTGCGCACGGGCCTCACATCCAACGCGTTCTCACATCCCTGTCCACCCCACACACACATACATGCGCGCCCCCCTGCCAGGTCAACCTGGAAGAGCTGTGGCTGAACAACAACCAGCTGACGCACATCAACAACCTCGATGGCAACTTCCGGCTCCGACGGCTCTACGTGCAGGTGTGCGCGGCTGCCACACCGCCATGTGGGGCAAAAGCGATGCCGTACAGAAGGGGATACAGAAGGGGATGGAGGGATGGGGATGGGGGGGTGCCTGGACGCAGGGCGATACCCTCGGTGTGTTGCCCCGGAGCGAGGTGCTGTGAGCGAGGAAACTTGTGCAGGCAGCCAACGAGATGCCAGATGGTGGCGGCATGGTGCAGCGTGTGGGTGGTGTGGCAGCATAAAGCAGGCCATACGTCGCACGCGTAGGGGACTGCCACGGGTAGCCTTTGGGGCCAGCATGGCAGCAGGCAGTCAGCCGCAGGGTGTGCAGGGTGGTGGGCGCCGTCTGTGCGTGCAGGAGGACGAGGGCCGCCTCACCAGCAGGCAAGGGCAGATACCTGGCCACTGTGTTGCCCGTGGACGCAGTGTGCGTGCGGGCATGGGGTGCACAGGGTCCGCCCTTTGCGCACCTCCTCATATCAATGTTGCATACGTCTAGACGTGCGCAGCCGTTAGGGTGTGCGAAGACCTGAACGTTGCAGGGGGCGATGGATGACCAGGGAAGGGAGCACACCCACCGTTTCTTAATCAGTGCCACATGCCGGTGTAGCCGTGGCGTGTTTGGGCGCTCCAACCAAGGCCGTGCACGGCATGCAGCCACGAAAGCACCTGGCCAACGGCATATGCTGGCATTGGGTGCCCCGACGCGTCACGTTGTCCATCAAGTTTCCGACATGTCAGGATCTGGCAGACCATGCCGCGCACATTGCTGCCTGGGCACGGCCGTCTGTGGTGCTGGTGGTTTGGGAACCCACCGCGGGCCCCGTCCCCTTCCCTCGTCCTCCCCCTGACCATTGTGGTAGTGGTTTGTGTTCCTTGACGCATGCGTGTCCTTTGCGTCCGCTCCGTCGATGTGCCCGTCAATGGTGGATGTTGGTGGCCTGCACACTCGCGCACGTTGATGGATGATGGACGATGGTGGCGTGCACGCTGGCGATGTCCGCAGGACAACAACATCAGCACGCTGGCGGTGAGTGGGGGCCACGCTCACGCCCTTGCCCCTGTGCACGCATGAGGACACGACTAGTAAGGCGCTCCTGAACCCGCCAACAGCTGCCACCTCATGGCCACGGCACGGGGTCGAATGCTTGCCGTCCCTGACCTGCCTGGCCCTCAGGTGTCCGCCTGCCAGCGCTGGACACGCTCTCCTGCTTGTGTATCTGCTCGCCTGCCCCCTGCCTGATTGGCCGCCTGGTGAGGGGGCCGCTGTCCTGCGCTCACACCATTTCCAGGGCACATGTGCCGGCTCTCTGGTGTTCTGGTGCCTTGGTGTTCTGGTGCTTTGGTATTGCAATTCTTATATTCTAGTGCAGCCCTTGATGCGTCCCTCCCTGTTTCCTTCACCATGTTGTCCGCCAGCAGTAGACGCCCTTACCTACGAGGGATGCACAGCCCATCGGCGTGCGTTAGTTGGTATTGTGAATGCCACCGGCGGGGGAATTGTGTGAGCGTCCACATTTACAATGCAGCAGCATGAAAACATCCACCCATGCCTTTTTGCTACCGTAGTGGTCAAGATCACTTTGCGACGAACTACTTTGCGACCCAAAAACAAGGTGAAATTTCTAGTTTGCGACCCGAAATGAAGGCAAAGTTTAAGGTGTGCGAGCCCATCGACTTGTTTATGGTCCGAGTGGCTGGTACCCATAGGTTCCCGCCTACATAAGTGTTTTGATTCATCAAGCACTGATTAGTTATAATATAGGGCCGGGCATGGCCCTGAGTGGCCCCGGTGCGGCCATGGAAGGTGAGCCCATGTACTTCATGACCTGTCTACTTGGGTCTTGGGGCCGTGCGGCACGGCACAGGCGCGACGCGTTAAGTTTTGCGACCCACAATGAAGCCCATGAAAAGCAGTTTGCGAGGTCGATTCGCAAAGTAGTTGGTCGCAAAGTGATCTTGACCGCTACGGTAGTTGGCTGCAACGTACAACACAAACTGTTGTGCGCATGCTTCACTGCCTTTGCTTGGGAGGTCAGCCATATCTCTGCCATGGGCTTGCCATCGTGTGCCGCGGTTTCACCACGTTGGGCGGACCTGTCCCCTGTGGTGATTCCCTCATGATTTCCTCTTGTGCTTCCACACGTACGCGGCCAATCACGCCTCGCACGTCCCTGGGATGCGCATCATTTGTCGGGGCAGGATGCCGGCGGACGCGCTGCTGTTTGCAGACCGCATTAAGAGTAGCCTCGTTAACGCATGGCTTCTTCACTGGGTAGTGTGGCAAAGGGCGCCCTTGCGGCCCAACCACTTCTGGCACGCTGCCTCGCGCATGCTGACATCTCCTCTGCCTGTTTATCGCTTCGCGCGGTGTGCCTGCTTGGCGATGCGCGCACGTGGCTGCCGCACCCTGCGCCGCCTTGCCAGGGGTCCCTGGAGCACTTCAAGTTCCTGGAAGTGCTGGACCTGTCCAACAACGCGCTGCGCGACCTGGGCAAGGTAGGGGCCATGGGGGCACGTATTGTACGGGCACATAGGACCACCTGGGCAAGGTAGGGGCCATGGGGGCACGTATTGTACGGGCACATAGGACCACCTGGGCAAGGTAGGGGCCATGGGGGCACGTATTGTACGGGCACATAGGACCACCTGGGCAAGGTAGGGGCCATGGGGGCACGTATTGTACGGGCACATAGGACCACCTGGGCAAGGTAGGGGCCATGGGGGCACGTATTGTACGGGCACATAGGACCACCTGGGCAAGGTAGGGGCCATGGGGGCACGTATTGTACGGGCACATAGGACCAGAGGTAAGAGCACGTATTGTACGGGCACATAGGACCACCTTGGGTTGCTTGCAACGCGACCGCAAGTGTGCATCGGTTGCCTGCATGGAGCGCATCCCTGTCTCTGCCCCTGTACTGTCCGCGGTACGCCAGCCAAGGGCGGGGCTTGGGAACCCGAACAGTTCCCGGTGCGGGGGCCTTTATGCTGCACGAGCATGAGACCCCACGCACCGACCAGCGTCCACCCATACGTGGACATGTGTGAGATGGTGGCTTGGGCCACGTGCCGTATCTTCCTATACGCGCAACAGCCGCGGTGACCGCCACCTGTTACGACCTTGGCGGTGGCCCCTGTCCCCCCTGGCAGGTGCTGCATCACCTGTCGTCGCTGCCCTTCCTGACCGAGCTGGAGCTGAAGGGCAACGCGTGCTGTGAGGAGCCGGACTACCGCGCGACCGTCATCCACCACCTGCCCACGCTCAAAGTCTTTGACTCGGTGGGTGAGGGGGGGGGAGGGGTTTGACTCGGTGGCTGGAAGGGGATCGGATCGGCGCGGAAGGCAGAGGGCCGGGGGGAGCACGGGCAGCACGGGGAGATGTTGGGGAGGGGCAGGAGGCCTGGTGAGCCCCGCTTGTGGTGAGGGGCTCTAGTGTTGTTGGTTTGTCAGATCCCGAACCCAGCCCAGCCATCAACAATTTGCATCTCGTATAGATGAGATGGAAGAAATGTTGAAGCAACAGCGTCCATATGCATGTGCGCATGTATGCACCTGTACCGCGCATGCACAGGCACATGGAAACCCGCAAACCTGCAGACATTGCCCATTGCCAGCGTCAACAAGCGGTTGCGGCCCATGTGCTTTACTTGGGGTGTGGGCGCGCATGCCCGCTTGCACGCATGCCCGCTCGCACACGCATGCCCGGTTTCCAGCGAGGCTGGACGTTAGCTGCACGTGTTAATGCGGACACATTGCGCGAACATGGGGGTGTGGACAATCTCAAACCGATGGGGTGGTCCGTTGGTGCCTTCCAGGCCATGGCCGCGTTTCCCCGTGCCCAGCGGGTCCTTGATACCAGCTCCCCTCCCCCTCCCTTTATCCCGCTCCCATCCCCCTTCCTTGGCTAGCATCGCACAATGCTAATGCCAGCACCTGCCCACACCCAGCCAGGCAGGATTGCAGATGGTGGGCACGTGCATGATGAGAGCTGCTGCCCATGGTTGTGGCTGCCAGGGGGTGAGAGAAAGCACACCCACCCGTGCCAGCACTTGTACCCACACGTCTCTCGTCTTGGCCCCCCGCTCGCATACGGTGGCCCTGCCCCACTGCCACAGCGGGTGGGCGGGTGCGTGTGTGTGTTGGGGGGGGAAGGGGGGGGCGTGTGTGTGTGTCCATGCCCGTGTGGGCATATTTTATGCATGTTTGCGCGTGCCTTCAAGGGTTGTGGTTCAGTCCCGTATTCTGGGTCATGTGTACTTGCCACTTGGGTTGGCATGACCACGCAACACCCCCATCCCTGCTCAACCCCTCCACCTCGGCGTGCTGTCACGGTCCTGTGGCCATGCATGCCGCTGCTTGGAACATGCCATGGCGATACCTGGCCTCCCCATCGCCAGCACGCGGTGACACCCGCCGAGCGGCTGGCGGCCAATGAACTGTTCGGCATGCGCCAGGGCGCGTCCAGGGTGGCGTTTGGGGAGACTGTGCCGCGGTCGACGGTGACGCCCACCAGCAGCGGCAAGAAGGAGACCATGACGGTGCGTGGGGTGGGGTGGGGTGTGGGGGATGAGACCATGACGGTGCGTGGGGGTGGGGGGATGAGACTGTGACAGCGCGTGGGCGAGTCGAGGTGGAAGGTCAAAGCTAGAGGGAGGGGTCCAAGGCAAGGACATGGGGCTTGCGTGAGTGTTCCGGCACTCACCGCGCGTATTTCACGGTGGATGGTCCAAGATGACGGCTGGAATTGTGCAGCGCTCCCAAACACAAGTGTCCACAACCCAGAGCATCAGTATCCGTGTCATCGCCATCATTTCTGCCGTTGCCACTCCCTTCTCATCCTTGCCATCATCTTCAAGTGTCATTTTCGTTATCCTCATTTTCATTACTCTTCTCATTAAGTATCATGCCACTGCCCCTGTGGACTGCCAAGGAAACCTGCCGCAGCTTCTGCTAGGCAGGCTACTAGCCAGCTCACCCATCGCACCTTGCTGTGCCACCGCGTGTGTTTTGCTCTTCTTATCGCCTGGGCCCCTGGCGCAGGCCACGGAGAAGCGTCTGGTCGAGGAGGTGCGTTCGATCGAGCGCAAACGGCAGGAGGCAGCGCGCGTGGTGGCGGCACAGGAGCAAGAAGTGGAGATGAAGCGCACGCAGCGCGACCTGGTGGGTGTAGAGTGACCAACCACACACGCGGCGCGACCTGGTGGGTTATAGTTGACCGGATGGGGTATAGTGACCAAACACACACGCGGCGAGTCTCGGGACATGCCTGTGCTCCGCCGCCGGTGTGACAGGTGCCAGTGGTGAACACCCGCATATACGTCGGGCTAGTAGGAGGGCCTGCCATTACGGTGGCAGGTTGTGACTTGGGTGTTCCTCCTTTCTCACCCACCCTCCACCGCCCCACGTTGCATGCGCCCACCGTGCCCAAAGCCATGCATGTCCTGTAAGGCAGCGTGGAGGGAAGGGGGCGAGCGAACATGACTTTTCTGTGCATCTCAATCGCCAGGCTTGCAAACTTGTGCAAGTGTGCTACACCTGCCTGCTGTTGCGCATGGGGGACAAAAAGGCCCCGCGACTACAGTTGCTGACCCCACGTCACCCCCATGCGGCTGGCACCCCACCGGCTGGCGTCCGGTCAACGATGCGTCCGCGCAATAGTGCATTCACACGTATGCTATGGTGTACATTCACACCCACACGTGTGCTATGCTTGCGCTGGCAGGGCCGCACACTGTCGCCGCCATTGCCGGATGGCTACTGGGCCAAGTCGCAAGACGCGCCGCCGCAACCAGGGGGGGGTGGCACACCAGCTGGGGGACCTGCGGTGAGTGCCCACATGGTTGGCAGCTGGCCACACTCACGTTTTCAACCACATCTTGTTTGCATTATTACACCCACCAGTCACGGCAGTAATGTTCTCACCTCCGTTTGCTTAGGGGCTAGGAAGCACCTGATGCGTAGCACTTTGCGACTCCCCAGTAGCAGCCCACTCCAGTGTTGGGGGCCAGTGCCCCCTGTGGAGGAGGGAAACCCTGTGGGTGCGAGTCGTGAGCCCAGGTGCCTGAGGGGGTGTGCTTGTGGTTGCCTCGCAGGATGCTTTTCTTGCGGGCATCCCTTGGTGCATGGAGAGCACACACTCTTGTCTTTCACGCTGGCATCTTGCAGGCATGTCTGTTGTGGTTGTATGACTTGGAGCCATGGGCACCAAAGCAATCCATATCAGCTGCTCAAGTGGCGGGCCAAGGCATGCAATGGCACCTTCCTTCAGCCCCTTGTTGCATGGACGGGTGGCCCCCGCGTCCCTGGAGGGGGGACGCGGCCATGGAGAGATGTGACGCGCTTTCGCTGCCCTCGCAGCCATGGAGGGCGACGTGGAGCCGGATCTGGGCACGACCCGAGGGGGTAGAAACTTGCACTGCCATCTGTGGCGTGCGCATGTGTGCGCCCACATGCAGAAGCGCCCTCACTAGTGGCATCATGACCGTGATGCTGATGCTGGCAAACGCTCCCTGCACTGCTGCACGGTCCGCAGGGTCCCTCCTCCCCCGCGCGTGTGCCCAAGGACGTGCTCAAAGTGTTCCGCTTCGACAGGGAGGCGAGCGAAGGGGTGGACGCCGCCGCAGTGGTGGCGGCCGCAGGTGAGGACCCGGGGGGGGGGGGGGGGGGCGCGCACTTGGCTATGTGCGTGGGCACCCACCTGCGGACGCTGTCTCCCTGCACCCATGCATGATTCGGGGCGGTCGAGCACATCCGGGTGGTTGGGCCCTTCCGATCCCAAAGTTGGCCGTCGACTTGGGTCTGCTTGCATGCACCCATACTACTATTGTTTCCGTGCATTCCATGCCTTCGAGGAACAAGGGGGCATCCTCCCCTCTGGGCTCATTTCAGCTCGAAAATCCAGTCACGGATTGTTGGTGTCCTAGCCAGAGCTTGGCTGCACGGACTTGTGCAACACCCTCCACGGTGGTCGGCACCATCATGCCCGCACACTCTGGGGGAGCGCCCGTGACCATACCAAAGGGGCCCGCCAGTGCAGTAATGATGGCGCCGCAACTTGTGCGGCTGCATAGCTCTGTCATGCGTAGACGCGGGCGGCGCGCCCGCGAATGCTGTTGGCCCACGAGCCATCTATGCGCTGCCAGACAAGCAGGCTCACGTTTAATGGTTCCACAGTGGTGTGATAGCTGGATCGATGCATGCGGGTGTGCGCCAATGTGTATGGCAGCAAGGCGTGCATCCGTTTTGCTGCAGGATGCCGGTGTATGGCCTGGAACCAGTTTGTGGGACAACGTGGAGGTTTGTACATGCTAGCTCTACCCTTTGCCCAGGGCACACGCCTCTGCGGCATCATGCAGGCATGATGGTCCGCATTCTCCAGATTTCTGGCCTGCACTGGTTGCCTCCTTTATGATAGGCTACGCGTATCTCACTGACAAAAATCGTGGCGAACTGGGGTGGATGCACTGCTACGTCTTGCTGGTTTGTCTTTGCTGGACTGCTGGGATGTACTGGCGGCAATTTAATGACTGCCCCACTACTGCTTGCAGCCAACGGCGGTGCCAACACCATCAAGATCGACCAAGCTACGCTGCAGCAGTCGCTAGAGAAGAAACAAGGCAAGGCCAAGGTGGTGGCAGAGCCGGTCATCCGAAAGCTATGACCCTGCGTCATGAGCAATCCACCACCAAATCTGGTCATCATACAAGCTAGTCCAGTTCTCGTCATACAGGCGGTGCTGGAGACTTACACAAAGAGCAACCGACGTCGACCCGACATCGCGAGACTCGGAAGAGAGGAAACTCGCGGCTGCCTTTCCTCTATCTATGTTACTGAATCATGTAGATGTTGGAGGTGCTCGGCGAGATTGATGGGTGGCGAGTTAGTCACTGAGCATAGCTGGTGCGTACGATTGATACAATCTATTGTAAACAGCCAGCTTGTAATGTTCAAAGTTAAAAGGCACTTAAGCTCTTGTTGTAATAGTGCATCAGCACAGTTTCAATGTACAGGCACCTCTCTCTCTCGCTCGCTCGCTCTCGCTCGCTCTCGTTAAAACGCTTTTGTGGCTTGGGTTATCGGCCGCCTTCAGATCTGGATTTCCATAAAGATGCGAGAAGGATACCAGAGGTCCTATGCCAAATCTGGGCTAGAGCTATAATGGGCAGTTGTGCTTGCGGCAAAATTTACGGAAACTTTTTATTATACATTAGCTGCTTTTTGCACTTATCTCATCAGAGATGCATTACTGTTCTCATTATCACTTGTCATGTTCCAGAGCCCATGTCTTGCAGCTTGACTTGGTGTGTAATATTATGAGTAGCATTCATTTGGTAAGGAACGACACTGCAGGGGGCCCACCGCCTGCCCCATTGACGGGACAAGGCTGAACCGCCACCAGTGCTCCTACTGTGCGACATACTAGGCGCAGCCCGAGCCCGATATTCCTCTCTCGCTGCAAGAAGCTAGCTGGCAAACTCCCCCTGGTCGCTTGACGATGACCTGATGCCGGCCCAGCAGCAGCAACCCGACCAGTAACCCGACTACATCCACCACAAGACCAGCCCGGCCCGAGAAGTCCCACATGTATGGGCGGGGTGCAGACCTCTATGGACATCAACAACAAATTGTGATGGCCCCCCGGGCTCCCCTGGGATAGAGCATTAAAACTGGTTGTCCTTGTACATGGGGGCTATGGGATATAGCTTAGAAATTCTCGCACGTCTTGGCATAACCTTAGCTCATCATCGTAGTTAAACTTAGCTAGCTGTTTTAATTGGCAAGTATGCATGTGATGGCCGGCATTAGTTAAACTCGTGCTCCCGTTGGGGAGTCACGGAGCATCGGAGTGCTTTTTATCCCTGTATGTGCACAACAGGAAGAAAGGGCAGAGACCCCCTTTCTCCTTCATGCCAGCAGCAATCAGACACGATAGACGATCCGGCAAGTTCTGTGCGTGCAATAAGCCCCCTCCCCCCAAGAGGAGGAGGCGTTTTGATTAGTAGTGTAGTTAGGCTTTTCTAGACTAGATAGCTTAGAGTTAGGTTAGTTCGATTACGCGGCTTCCTCCACTCCACCCACCCATCATGGAATATGTGCTACATGATCTCCCAACGGAGGCATGTTATAAATAATTTAATTTTAATAAGACCCATGTGAGCATATCATAACAAGGAGCGTGGGCAAGTAAGCTGATCATAGCCAGGACGTAGCATGGCTGTACAAGCTAGGGCTAAGCTAAGGCTATGGCTGGTTGTGTACCGTGCGTTAGCGGTGCACGTGACTAGGTATGGTGGCACTGTCGCGTTTGCGTGCCATTATATCCTAGCCTATCACTTGGAAGGCATATCCATAGCAATAGAGTACTCTTGTGTGTGATCCACTATATTACGAACAACGACCACCATGGCCGCTGCGCTGCTCCTAAATACCTCCAAAAATCCCGGCATCCATGCGCTGTCGCATTTGCCAGCAAGCCGCCTGACGTGCAGTTAGACTGCCAGCAAAATGCAGAGCAAGTCTGTTCGACAACCACGTGCGAGCCAGCACACCGCACACTACGATCTGCGTATCTAGCTTTGTCAGATGGACTGAACATCATTCCGTCTGGACAATACAAAAGATTCATAACTGCCAAATGTCACGCACCGGAATATTGCGCAAGCCACCAAGGCTTTGCGCCCCAAAGTCTTGCGCCTGAACCTAAGTCAGGTCACCTAAGACTGTCACTCTAGAAATTCAGGCCTTTCCGGCGCGGCGCTCCACACCGGCCCAAGGAACAAAGCCTGCGGCCTACTGAATCGGAACCAACCAAACGTCGGTAACGATTCCGATTACGGCAACCGCGTAACTTCTTGAGTGCACGGACGTAAATGATCACGGACGTGACAGCACGGCTAGGCAAACATTCTAGGCATGGCTGCCATGCCGGCAGTGAGTCACTACCAATGATTACAAGCTAGGGCTATTCTAGCCTGCAGGGGGCGTCCACATCTTGTGGTTGATCATCAGGTCCCCGCCCCTCCAGTACACCTTGGGCTTCTGAGGGTCCTGCTTATGGCGGAGGTATTCAGGCCACAGGTCGCGTCGCTGCTGCTGCTGAGCGGGGGTCAGGTGGTCGTCCAGCGTCCAGGTGAGGTCGTGCAACCTCTTGCGACGAGAGAGGAACCGCTGCTTGTCCTCAGGGTAGGGGATTAGGTGAGCAGGACTGGGGGGCGAGCCGCCTTGTCCCGTGAGTGGGGAAGGCGGTGGCACCCGCGCAGTTCTGCCTCACATACCAGGCCCATGAGGGTAAGAAGCTGGTCCTTGAGCTCGTCGGCAACTTAGGGTGGTTGACGTCTCACCTGGCTTCTGGGGGAAGCGACGCAGCACCACTCGGCATTCGCGGCCAGCGCGGTCGGTGGCCTCCCGTTGTTTTGCCTGGCGAAGGTCCTCAACTCAGCTCCTGGAGTGTCGTAGCGATGGCGTCTGTGGTCGAGGCGGTCGCTGACCGCAGCAGGTCCGCGTTAGCCGAGTGCGGCGAGAGGCTATCATCAGCCGGCCGGGTGGGCTGGGCTGCGACGGTGGCCGTCTGCGCTGCAATCGCCGGGACCTGCGCGGCCAGGGCGTCAGTTTGGGCGGTGATGGATTCTAGCTTATTAACGAGCAGGCCGCACTTGCCCTCCACCTGATTTAGGCGAGAGACAAGTGCAGCATGCGCCTCAGATGCCTGAGCCAGCGCGGTCAGACTGCAGCGCCGTGAGCTGAGGTTGGAGCTTGTGGGCGACCTTGGCTTCCACATTGGAGACCCGGGCCTCCACCGTGTTGAGTGTCGTGTTCAGCGTCGGAGGTCAGCTTCTCGGCCAACGGCCAGGTCACGTGCATGCTCCTCCGGCTCTGCTCGGACGTCATCCTTGCAGAGGGAGGGAGCGGATGTGGCTGGGCACCGGGCGCGCTGCGCAGGCCGGGCCTGGGTTGCGGAGCTCAGTTAGCGACGAGGTCGCATTCAGTTAGCTGGAAGAAGCTGAAAAGGATTAAGCGAGGCGATGGGTGAGTTCTGGCAGGGCGAGGAACTACTCTAGGTTGTCGGCAGGGATGCATGGGCCCAACGGGATCACGTAGCTTGCGTTCCAGTGCTAAGAGCTGGACTATCTCGGCGCATTCTGCGTTGGTCAGTTTCAGCCACCGAGCCGCTGAAAGAAAAGCTTGCGTAGTCTAGGTACTGTCGCCATTTGTGTTTGTCGTAGCAGGTTTTCTTGGGCTCTCAGCGAGGCGCTTCAGTGGCCATGGGTTTGCTGGCGATGGGTTTGCGGGCTCAGGCGGCTGGGCGCAATGACGATGGCCGGAGTGGGTTGGGCTGGGAGCCGGAAAGCTCCTTTTCCAAAGCTCGTTTTGCTTTCGGAGTCGTCATAGCTGCTTGTCACGTGCGTAACTTTTTCGATACTAAGTTTCAGCCGTAACCGATTATACTGGCAAGTGTGTCTTAAAAAGGCGCATCGAATGCAAGTAATCTGACTCAGTCCTCGGAATTTTGGGCTCAGATGCAAAAGATCTGAGCTCCGCCGTCAGCCATTTTAATCCCGAGCGCGACAAATACCCGCGGCATATCAGCCATGCATGGCTCATTGTGGTCATCGGCTTGCGCGTTAGGCTATGTCTTGAGCCCATGCACCTCACCTTTACAGCATCTGCTATATGCGACAGCCTTCTTCTTGTTGTATTGCACCCGCAGTTACGCCCATGCGCACCATGATGCCCACCATGCAGCAATGGAATACGTGCTACAGGATCTCCCAAGTTACGGAGTCATCTTATAATATAATTTAATTCTTAGTTTGATGATGTGGAGAGAGCGCTCTGTGGCCTGCCCATTTAATTAGTGCAGTGAGAGAATGAATGAATGAATGAATGAATGAATGAATGAATGAATGAATGAATGAATGAATGAATGAATGAATGAATGAATGAATGAATGAATGAATGAATGAATGAATGAATGAATGAATGAATGAATGAATGAATGAATGAATGAATGAATGAATGAATGAATGAATGAATGAATGAATGAATGAATGAATGAATGAATGAATGAATGAATGAATGAATGAATGAATGAATGAATGAATGAATGAATGAATGAATGAATGAATGAATGAATGAATGAATGAATGAATGAATGAATGAATGAATGAATGAATGAATGAATGAATGAATGAATGAATGAATGAATGAATGAATGAATGAATGAATGAATGAATGAATGAATGAATGAATGAATGAATGAATGAATGAATGAATGAATGAATGAATGAATGAATGAATGAATGAATGAATGAATGAATGAATGAATGAATGAATGAATGAATGAATGAATGAATGAATGAATGAATGAATGAATGAATGAATGAATGAATGAATGAATGAATGAATGAATGAATGAATGAATGAATGAATGAATGAATGAATGAATGAATGAATGAATGAATGAATGAATGAATGAATGAATGAATGAATGAATGAATGAATGAATGAATGAATGAATGAATGAATGAATGAATGAATGAATGAATGAATGAATGAATGAATGAACACGTACTCCCGTTGGGGAGTCACGGAGCACCAGAGTGCTTTTAACCCTGAGTGTGCACAGTGGGCAGGGGGCAGAGACCCTCCCCTTCCCTCATGCCTCAGGCATGCCACAGGGTGCACAATTCGACCAGTCGAAACGATCCGGCATCCCCTGTGGGTGCAACATAACCTGTGTGAGCACTGCATTACTGTTGACGTGAGCAAACAGGCAGTGCTAGGCGAGGCACTTAGCTAGGCTGGCGGATATATTTTGGCTTCTGGCTAGGCTAATAATAAGCATGCATGGCTATGTTCTACCCTGCATTGGCGTGGCACGATGGCTAGGAGTCATGCAGGTCCTATTAGCTGCATCATGTACCCAGACATCATAAGTACTAAGTAAGTACTTGCGTGTCATGCGCATGGGCACGCCATGGAGTACTTAATGCTGATCTCATTAGAAAATGATTGCACGAAATTACTCTGAATATCATCTGCATCGAATGCCCCAACCATGCATATCAACATAGTCACTAGAGGGCCGGGATATAATCCTCATCTGAGCTGTCCTCTACTGTAATGGCAGACGAGGCCGGCGGTAGTGTAGTAGCAGCTATCCTCAGGGGCAATAACCTCCACCAGCGGACTTCTACCCTGCATTCTAGCAATCATTGGACCGCGGGGGGCGGGGGGATAAAACAGGAGCATGCCTCTCAGGAAGGTGCTTATCGCAGACGGCAGCCCATTTCTCCCTGTCTATCATGCATGCAGGCGCGGAGTCCAGACATGCATGGGTGCATGCGACTACAATATGGCTAGTCTAGCCCGTAGGGGGTGTCCACAGCTGGTTGTTGACTATCATGCAGGTCCCCTCCCCTCTACTAGAACACCTTGGGCTTCTTGTCAATCTTGTGGTCTTGCTTGTGGCGAGGTATACTCCGGCCACAGGTCGCGTTGCTGCTGCTGCAAAGCTTAGCAGGCGTCAGGTCGTCACTCAGCGTCAAGGGGAGGTCGTGCAACTTATTGCGGCGAGAGAGGAAAAGCCGCTACATTTTTCTCCATGACTGGTGGGGGTGTCGCCTTGTCCCATGAGTGGGGAAGCCGGTGCCCACGCAGCTGTAGTTCACCAACGAGGTCCAGTTGGGTAGGGAGCTTGCTCTTGAGCTCGGCCTCAAGAGAGGTCGTTGTCTCCCCTAGCTGTCAGCTGGGTGAAGCGACGCAGCTGCACCACTCTGCATTGGTGGCGGGCGCGGTCGGTGTCCTCGCGTTCTTCTGCTCATGCATGCAGCGGTGGGCTTCCCGCATCCATCTCCTGCAGCTTCGCGGCGATGGCGTCCGTGGTCGAGGTGGTCGCTGGCCGCAGTACTGTAGATCCACGTAGGAGTGCGGCGGCCGGGATGCCGCCATCCGCCTGCCGGGTGCGGGCTGGGCAGCGATGGTGGCCGCGTCTGCGCCGCTATCTGCAGGACCTGCGCGGCTAGGGCCTCGTTTTGGGCGGTGATGGAGTTCGAGCTTCTTGACGAGCATTGATGAGAGACGCTACGTGGCGCCCTCCCTCCCGTATAATAAGGGTCAAAGGTTCCTTTATTGGTACCCAAATGACGCAGTCTACGTGATAATTAATTGGCCGTAATCGGTAGATGTGTGTGCTAAGACCAAGGCAACTCGACTCGATCATGATTTTGAGGGCGCATCTAGAAAGTGAATTGCACCTTTGTGAGCACCTTTGCAGCAGCCATATAACAAATTGTCGCACATATTGTAAGGTAACTTCTTGTTACGCGCTCTGATAGATCAGCAATGTTGACAGTGCATGTGCCACGCGTTACATGACCCTAAACACTGCATGGGGTCAGCTTCTGTCTGTGTGGTGTAGCATGTAGTTTTATTTAATTGGGTGTCTTCACTCTGATGTAAGTAATTATACCTTTTAATACATATGGGCAAACACGGCTCCCGCGGTCTTCGCGTCTTTCCTCTAGTCAGACAACTACCCTAGTCCTCACAACGTTGGACCGCCATGCGTCCAGCATAGTCAGATAGTTGTTGTCAAGTTTAATATGGGCACTCTTGTTACGTCGCGTAACAATCTGCTGTAGTTACGGACGTAAATTAGGTCCTTTGCCTCAGTCGTTCCGAAATAGTCTACTGGCTTTCCTAGGTTTACGTGTAGCTAGTACCGGTGGACAATGTTGATTGGAACCTTGTTGTATGCTACTGTACTTCGGTGCATAGTAGGTGCATTTGGCGCCGCGCCGCGTACTTTCGTAGTGGTCCTTATCCTTCTTGTAGATGTAGTGGACCAGCGTGCATCCTGTGTGCGAGGGCCGGCCATGTCGGCCCGAGCATGTTGGACCGTTAGTGATCATTTATGCACGTCCTACCCCTCGTGTTGGCACTCGGCGTGTGTTATGAATTATAGCACATTTAGGTCACCGCAGTTTAGGTGTTACCTTCCTTATTATCCTGGGGTAAACGGGTCTTGGTTTGAATGGCTAAATTATGGCATATTATAAACATACATATGTTAACCCATTGAGATCAGGTTCGTCACGACCATCTTTCGCCCAAGGTGTAGTTAGAAACGGCCTCACTAACTTAGGTACTGCAAGACGCGGGTTAGGTAGAGGAGGCGGTAGAGGACTGAGCCGCAACAACTCTCTGTTGATATGATAGTTGTCTCACTGAACACGTATCGGCAAACGACTAGCTGTTCAGTCAAAGGTGTTTGTCACACTTGAACCCAATGGCCAACAAAACTGATAAGGCCAAATGGATCGAATTGTTTTCGGGCAATGGGGCAGCGTCCAACAAAAAGCATACTAACCGAGACACCACAGGCCAGAAGGCAGGTGGCCGGGCAAGGGCAAGCTCTCAAACCAGCCACCGCTATACACTTTTTACGATTACTCATAAAACGCGCATGCCCTATGCAGCGCACCAAGTAAGGCGGCTTTGGCTAGCACCGACCGTGTTCTGTTGTCGGTGCTGGCTTCACCTGCCTACACCCGTACAGCCGGTTTGATGACTTGCATCCAAGCTACAACCCGAAATACGACAGTGGGGGTGAATTCTTTACTTGCTTTTGCTAATGTAGGGCAGTTTGATCGGCCTTGACGAGAGCTATCAAAAAACACCATACAGTTGTCCCGATCAGCAGGGCGGCGGGGGGTCGCACGTCATGGTCATCCTTCAGACGCCTTCAGTTGGGTTGGCTTAAGTTGTGTTAATGCCTCAAGTAGAGTCGAATAGGATTTCGGCGTTCTAAGTTCAAAGTAGTTCATATTAGTATGTTTTTTAACTTTTTTTATCTTTAGTTCAAATTAGTATAATTAATTAGAGTCATTCACGCCTTAAGTTGGGTTGCCCCCCCCAAACCTCGAACTAAGGCGTGAAGGGCCCTCGGGCCGGGTTTTTGGAAATCGCACCCGGTGCTGGGCGCACCCGATGACAGATGACAATGACGAGAGGCTACGGTACGCGTCGATAAATACGGGTAACGCTTGTGAAAGGAACGGTGTGGGCTGATAAATACGGGTAACGCTTGCAGACGCGGCGGCATGAGCCGGAAACATTGTGATCAGGGACGAAACGAACGGAAAGCGCAGCCTACTGGCTCATACTCGTGGGTCAAGATGGCGGCCTATGGGCCATACCATGCCAAGGCGGCCGCGTAAAGTGTTTATGAACGGTGATTTTGAACGTGGCGTAAGAAAGAACCTGGCCACCACGCCGTTGTACAAGGCGGGAAAATAATCAAAGGAACGTTTGGTTACGACCGGGGAGGACGGCCATGTTTTGGAGTGCACATGCCAATTTCCAACCTTTGTAGGCCTCCCATGCCGCCATTGTTTAGCCGTTGAGGTGCATCTTCATCAGTGCAAGCAGGTGCCGATGCAATTGGTGTGCGATAGGTGGAAGCAACCCAAGCCGGACACTATTGAGAGCCAGCTACAATTCCAACAGATGGTAACTGTACACCCTGAGAACAGCCGTGATGATGATGTCAACGTGGATGTCGCTCAAGGCACGGAGCCTACGTATACTGACATTCTCGCTCACATGAAGGCATGGGCTTCTTTGGCGCATGAGGGTCGTTGTGGCTCGGATTTTCTCAGGCATTGTAAGTCATACTGGCAGCAGAAGAGACTGCCATCAAGTCAGGTGAGTCAGCCGGGAGGGGATGGAAGTGCTGCTCGCTTGGTAGAAAACCCTTTAGGTCCTCCACCCCGTGGTCGGGGAAAACAACCACGTAAACAAAGAGCACACCATCCCAACGAGCCACCCACGTCAAAACGCAAGGTCTCTGCAACTCTTGGTGGAAGCGTTGTCGGTGAGGCTACGGGTACTCCGAAGCGGGCCCGGGCCCGGGGCGGGTTCGTTGCTTCTCTTGGTCACGGCAACTGCCCTAGCAATGCCGCGTCTGCTCCAAGTGTTGGCAGTGCTTCTTCGCAACCCCAACTCCCATGAGCGAATATGAAACTGCAACCTCAATGCACCTTCACGAGGTCAATGCCCTCATGGATCATTTGGAGGTATTTGCTGGCAATGTTGCTAGCATGGCAGCGCTTGCTATGTGCATTAGGGAAGGTGCAACTTCTATGCACCACAGGCTGCCTACATCCTTTGCGGCACATCCATCTTCACGTTAACAATCCTAAGCGGGACAACATGTGTATCCTGGCTACATTTCATCTGTGTTTGTTGTAAGTTGGTGCGTTTCCTCGGCCATAAAACTTCGTATCAACATTGAACATCTTCTTGCCGTAGTGTAATGTGAGTATCTCAAACATATGTGCCGGGCCATTGTCTTGCTCCCGAACATTTTGCGGTGTTTGGCTTTAAGCACTATAATGGAATGTTGGAGTTGTGGTGTCCATTGTAGTGCTTGTTGGCTGCCTCCATGATCGTGAGATGTGGCCTTGAATCTCATGTGTGTATTTTCTTTCAACGATGGACTTGAGTTCTTGGTTTCTTTGCGTTACTTATACATGTGGCGCCAACTCCTCCCAAATGTACAAGGCCACCTCCAGACATGCAACCATGCCCTAGTCTCCACACTTGCAGGTGCGGCGCATGCATGGTGGACGGACCTACGTGGCGCTGCATGCGACATATCTTCTTGCTGCTGCGGCCCGGCTACTATTGCTACACTTATCATCAAGGATGTGGCATATCAGTGGTGCCATCATCATAATTCTTGGCAACGTTTGAAGCTCAATCAGCCATCATGGTGTGGACAGTAGGTCTAGTGGCCCTTGCTTGCGATGGAGCCGTGGTGCCATCACTTCCCCCGGTGGACATCTGTGCTTCCCATCAGTTCCAACGTTCACTACATGTGTTGAGCCGCTCATATTGACGGTGGTTCAACCATGGTTGAAGCTAGCCTGAAGTGGCTGGTTTGGCATGTGCCGATTTAGTGGCTAGACGAGTAGTGGGCTCTCAACCCACTCGGGTGCAAAAAGCGAATCTTCACTGGTAGTTTGACATGTCCGGCTTTGTTGGTGAAAGCTCGTGTAGGCTGTCCAACTGAGTGGTGGTTTCAATGGCCGCCGCCGCCTCCTCCGGGCCGCTGCCGCCTCCGGGCCGCCGCTGCCGCCGCCGCCTCCGGGCCGCCGCCGCCGCCTCCTCCTTCGGGCCGCCGCTGCCCCCTCCTCCGGGCCGCCGCTGCCGCCGCCGCCTCCTTTGGGCCGCCACCGCCTTAGCCGGGCCGCCGCCGCCGCTGGCGTTGGGTAGTGCCATGCATTGTGGTACCAACCCAAGGTTGCTGTGGGAGTTCCCTTAAACCCTGAGTGCCCCCCCTCAGGATAACATTACTGGATGTTCCCTAGCAACCGCCACCATTAGGGAGGACAGTCAATACTTGCTGACCCACATTTGCTTGACATGTCAATATGTAACAACCAAATCTGACTTGTTGTTACATCCTGAGTTTTGTAATAGTTTGGGATTTTATTTGAGGCCTTTTGGATGAGTATTGAGCTAGTTATGAGGTTTCCCACGTGCAGAGATATTTCGAGACCTGGACTTTGTCAACTGACTTGTTTAGACCCTCATTGGTCGTGGCCTGATCCACGTGGGGTTATTAGTTGGTCGGTTCTGCCAAGTCTTGCCTAGATATTTTAGGACTCCAATGCTTATCAAGATTCGGTGATTCCACGTCTGGATTATGCCAGGCTGGTTTGTGTGCTCTTGTGTTACGTGTCTAGTTAGAGGGACGAAAGAATCTTACCTTGTGATGCTGTAACCTGATTGGTCCATTTCAGGCTAACGGTGGAGCATGCTCGACATGCACGTTGAGATTAGGACGTATGGGTTGCCATTGCTGGAACGTTTGTTGTGATCTAATCTAACATGGTATAATGTTAGTTCGCATAATTCATCCATCCTCAAAGCCTCTTGCTCGTTGACCACTTTCAGTTCCACAGAAGTAGTCAAGGATATTACTTGTCTAACTTACTGAGATAACTAGACACAATTATCAAGGAGACAATTATATTTCTTGATCAACGCATCTCTCGATTTCTGGCCTGCGCTGGTTGTCTCCTTGATATTTCTTGATCAACGCATTGCGGTCCAATGTGGTGTGATCAATTGTTTCTTAAGCCGCGGTATGATTGTGTGCACGAGTTTAATTCGTCAACCCCGATGGATTCGATTGACTAGATTAAGTGAGACAACTATGCATGCCTGAGATGGATTAATTAATTTACTAATTAAAATCGTGCTAGCTCCCGTTTGGGAGCTAGTCATGGAGCATTAATCGCGACGGATGGATGGATGGATGGATGGATGGATGGATGGATGGATGGATGGATGGATGGATGGATGGATGGATGGATGGATGGATGGATGGATGGATGGATGGATGGATGGATGGATGGATGGATGGGTGGGTGGGTGGGTGGGTGGGTGGGTGGGTGGGTGGGTGGGTGGGTGGGTGGGTGGGTGGTGGGTGGGTGGGTGGGTGGGTGGGTGGGTGGGTGGGTGGGTGGGTGGGTGGGTGGGTGGGTGGGTGGGTGGGTGGGTGGGTGGGTGGGTGGGTGGGTGGGTGGGTGGGTGGGTGGGTGGGTGGGTGGGTGGGTGGGTGTGTAACGACTAAAAATGTTGTGTTTGCAACAGCCTCAGTTTCAACATTGATGTGAAAAGATCTTTATACCTGGGTTGGAGTCGCGACAGATAACTTCACGTCCAGAGAAGCAATGAAGATGGATCTTCAACAGTTAAGGGAATGAGTCCCCACCCTTGTTAGACACAACAGACAATGTTATATCCAAGTCGACTATCTGTTGAAGTTATAGTTGACTTTTCGCGAGGGTTGTTTGATTGATGAAACAAGGAATCCCTTGAATTACACCATAGCTTAGCTTTCTTACACGCACACATCTCCAGCCGCCACAAGCTGGATAAAAGTCATCATGCACGCAGGGTCGGCTCAGCCCTAACTCGGAAGGACCAATCAAAAGTGAGGATCACTCAAGATAAGATCTTAGCTTCCAAATCCTCAACACAACACAAAGCCAGCACATACGAAATCTCCATGACCTGGAACCAGATCCACCAGGTACAACGGTATTAAAGAGAATCTATGACTGACTGAACAAAACCATGCAAAGTACCCTACGTGGATCAGGCCACGACCAATGAGGGTAGAACAATAATCTCAGCAGATCTCAGCAGATCTCAGCAGGCCCAATATCCATCAGACGTCGGAGCCTCCTAACTTCCCAATTAATTGTCCTAAAGAACTCATAATCAGATCAATCAGTAGGAAAACTTTGGATGTAACATTTGGTTGTTACATATCTCCCCCTCAAAACAGGAACTCCCAGTTCCTAGAAGCCAAGAAGAATAAAACAACAACCTTCACAAAACAACACAACAATAAACAGGAAGTCCACCACCTCTTGGGACAAGCAAGTGGGTTTTTACATCCCCAAAGGGGCCTCCTATCTCAATATCATCTGATCATGGTCAACCCTGAATAAGACAATTTCACCCACTGATGAAATGTCATCAAGTGACTAACACACAAGCAACCATGCCTGGATAATACAACTGCAAGACTGTCAGGAACTCAGAACTGTCATTACTGGAAATCTGGACTGGACATCAGAACTGGCCTCCTCCATTCTGGATCCCCACCTCACTCCACAGCCCCATCTCCAACCATCCTGGAAACCCTTCACAAAGTGAACCAATCCCCCTTCTTCGTGTCCTTCCCCCTCGTTCCAAACACTGGGAAATGCTCCACCATGGACACCAGATCTGGCCAGTTCCTGCTGACCTGAATGGCCATGCAGGTCTCAGCAGCCTTGCCCAACTCAGCTGAAAACCTACTGCACTGGGCAGGATAGGACAGAGTAACCACAGCCTGTCGGAGGGGTCGAAGACCCAGCCACTGGCAGTCTTATGGCGACATAGCCAGCTGCTATAGGCCCACCACAGCTGTAGAAAGGCCTTGATAGGCCCCCACCTGGCCCCAAGATGGGTACCAGCACTCTCAAGGGCGTGAGCCTGGCCCTCAGCTCGTTAGGGAACTTTGGTAACTGCAGCCCCACGAAGACCGTGCTGTCCTTGTGTGGAAAACATGACATCACAGAGCAGCTGGACGACGGAGTCATGTCAAACTCTCCCTGCTTGACAGCTTGCTCAAGCAGCTCAGTATAGGTCTGGGAATATCCAACTGGCTTGAGCTCTGCAAAGGCGAGTCTCAGATCACTGGGCAGAGCTGCCATCAAGTCCTGGCCCTCCACCGGCCTCATGTCAAACGAAGGCCACGGGTACACTGCAAAGACGGTGTGCATAATGTAAGCCACCATGGGTGAACCAATCTCACAAAGACTGGGGGGCAGACAGTCCAGGGCCAACTCTACCATACCCTCAGGTACTAGTTCACCCTCCTCCACCACTGTCTGGTCGAGGGCCTTCATGGCTGTGTACAAGGATTTACACCACTCGCACTGTCAGGGCACATTTACGGTGGTCCAAGTACTGCTCCACCTGTTTTGTTGGGACAACGGACCTGGGCAAGTGTACCACCACCTTAGGGGGGGAGGAGCCTCCGTAGAGGAGGGAACTGAGGCCACCATGGTGGGGATAGCCTCCTGAGCTACCTGGGCCTCAGACTGCAGGCACAGCAGAACCCACAAGTGGAAGGTGCCCAGCCCTCAAGTGTTCTGCCATCTGAGTAACCAACCCTCCACATGAGCCAACCTTGATATAAGGCCCCGTGACGCTGCTCGTGCCGTTGCTGATCATGTACCATACGCTGGAACAGGTTGAGAAAATGGGCTTCCACGAACCCAGCGTCTTCCTGGAGCGAAGTACCTGGGCTCTGGGGCCAGCGTAGTCGTGCTGAAAGACATACGTAGCCCTCACGTCCTCTTGGGTTGGGCAGGTGGCCTGGGTGTCCCCTCAGGATGGGAGTCGGCCATGGCTGGCAACCACAGACACACAGCACCAAAAAGAGGCGTTAGCAGTGCTCACTGGGAGCTATGAAGGGGAGCACCCGCTCAGAGCCCATGACATACCACTCAGGCAAGGTGATACCATGACGCTGACAATAATCTAGTACAGCAGAGTGACTGTTGGTGAGATCAGACAACCACAGCCACGTAGCAGTCACCTCTAGCTCTCCCTTCCAGTGTACCTTAAACTGCAGCTGTTTAGTACGACCTTTCCCCTTCACCCTGTGAGCCAACAACCGCTCCACTTCATAGATCTTCTCCCCCTCAGAATCCAACTCATAAGGCAAAGGGGCAGACAATCTGCCTGGCAAGGTGTTGCGCCTGTACAGCTTCAGCTGGGCTAGGTGAAAAATATTATTCCTGAGCTTCCAGTGAGAAGGCACTGGACCTGGACCACGTACCATAGTGAAAGGTGCCAACACTGGGTAAGGACCCAACCAGAGTGGTTGCAGTTTCCTGCATTGCTCCTTCTCAGGCAGCACTCTGTTGGCTTCCAACAACACCAAGTCCCCAGGAGCTACAAAGGAATGACTGGCCACCGTTTGCTGCCAGGCGTTAGTCAGGTACTTGTCCTGTGTCCTCAACAGCTGGGTAGCCACAATGCTGTGAGCCTCCTGGAAGGAAGCCAACAACTGCTGGACTGAACCAAGACGTCGCTGGAAAGGGCCTTCAGCGTCTCTGTCAGGCAGTTCCAAGTCGAATGGTGTCAAGGGACACTGGCCATTGCAGATCACGAAGGGGGACATCTGGTGAGGAGCCAGAGGAGAGTTGTTGATTGCGAACTCTATGAAAGGTATCTTCTTGTCCCAGTCCTTGTTGTCGTGTGTACAATAGTGCTTTTGACACTCCCTGACAATTCTGTTCATCCTCTCCACCGCCCCAGTACTGGCACACCTGTATGCCACACCGAATGCCAGCTTAGTGTCTAGGATGTCAAAGAATGACTTCCAAAACCCTGACAGCCAAAGGGGGTCCTGATCAGTGATGATCACTCTAGGCATGCCGTGCAGACGGTAGATCTCCTTCATAAACAAATCCACACACTGTGCAGCGGTGAGATGAGTATTGCAAGGAATCAGATGGCACATCCTGGACAGCCTGTCCATGACCACAAGGATCCTGTCATTGCCACCATCTGACATGGGAAGACCACAGATAAAATCCATAGTCACACTGATCCAAGGGCGCAGGGGAATGGGCATAGCCATGGGAAAGATGGGCGTGGCTTGGTTCCTGACCTTATTTCTCTGGCAGGAGTCACAGGAATCCACATAGGCCTTAACATCCTGATAAAGGCCAGGCCACCAAAACCTCTGCTGCACCTCATGAAGTAGCTTAGCATAACCAGGATGACACGCAGTCACATCGTCATGGAAACAATGTAACACTGTGGGAATGGCCATCTCAGGCACATACACTTTTCTAGTCACCGTGTGCTCTGCATCATGAGTGTGAACATACAGAACGCCCTCCCAGTATTCTACAGGTCTATTGCCAAAGTTGCCCCTCTGGATAGCTGCAGTAGCCATGTCCTCCGTCTTGGTGAAGGCCTTGATGACGTCCAGCAGGGAAATATTTAAAGGATTAGGCAACACCAGGTCCTTGTCAGGTCCCAGGGGCTGCATCTGCATCTCCTCTTCCTGCCCAGGGCTAGCCACCAACTGCTTGGATGAGACAGTAGTAGCTATAGGCCCTTTTGACCTTGCCATCACCTGAGAGGCCAACACCTTGGACCGGCCTACCAACACAGGGTCCATGACCCACTTCCTGGGCCTACCTCTGCTGCGCCTAGCAGGGCTCCCTCACCTGGCTGCACTGTGGGAGTGGGCACCACACCTTCAGGACTTCTCCTAAGACTGTCAGACAGTGACTGGACACCCTCCTGGACGCCTGTCAACTCTGGGACAGAGCCCTGGTCGATGAGCATCACGGGACCACCGTTATTCCCTACAGGTGGTGTCAACAGTTGAGAAACCTTCTGGTTGTTGGCCTGAGCTCTAGTCAAGGCTCCACACTCTACCACAGAAATCAGGGCAGCACAGATGTCCAAGTCCTCATGAAAACTTCCCATCAAATCCCTCCTCCTGGACAGGGCGTCAGGCACCACATTCTGCGTACCAGGAATGTACCTCACAGAGAAAGGTCCAAACCCCCCCAGGAACTCCATCCATCCAGCCATCCTCTTACTCATCCGGGTCTGTTCCAACACATGTACCAAGGGCCTGTGGTCAGTCATCAGGGTAATAGACTCGTTGCCCTGCCCATCCTGGCGCTGCTGGCCACAGAAAACTGGCCCCCTTCAGTAGGTGTTCCCACTTGTGACAGGCCACCACCAATCCCAACAGCTCTGCTCATGAACAGGGTAGTTACGTTCTGCAGACGTCATACTCCTGGACATGTATTCCACTGGTTGAGGGCCCTTACCATGATCTTGCATTAGTACTGCACCAATAGCACCCTGTGAGGCGTCAGACCTAACCTGGTATGGCAAGTCTGGGTTGGGGCCCACCAACAAGGGAGCAGTGGTAAGCTTCTGCTTCAACACATCAAAAGCTTGCTGGCATGCTGCAGTCCATTCAAAGGGACATCCTTCTTGAGCAGGGCTAACAGGGGACCAGAGATGGCCGCCATGTCAGGGAATGAACCGTCGGTACCAGCCCACCAGGCCCAGAAAGGATCTGACATCCTGAGCTGACTTCAACACAGGCCACTCCAAAACAGCAGAGACCTTGCTGGCCTCAGGAGTCATACCTGCAGCGCTCAGCTGGTAGCCCAGAAACTTCACCTCTTGGCCCCACTCCACCTTGGACCTCTTCACCGACAGATGATACTGATGGATCACCTTAAGGACCTCCTCCACGTTCTCCAGGTGCTCCCTGAAGGTACGAGAGTGTACCAGAATGTCGTCCAGGTAGACGACCACACAAGTCCTGAAGACCACCCTGGTAGTGTCACACAAGTGGGCAATGTCCTTGAACCTGGGGTTGCGAAGGTCAGGTGAGATCTGGGGCAGGGCATTTCCAGTCAGGTGGCCAAAGATGGCATTGACAAACATCTGCATAGTGGCAGGACTGTTAGAGGCACCCATGGGCATTACTGTCCACTGGAACTGTCCCCATGGGTAGAAAAGGCCGTCTTGGGGATGTCCTCAGTAGCCACCCTGATCTGCCAGAAAGCATGCCTGAGGTCAAACTTGGTAAAGAAGGCAGCTCCTGCAGTCCTCTCCAGCAACTCATCAATTCTGGGCAGAGGGTACCTGGACTTGACAGTCACCTTGTTCAGTCCCCTCAGGTCAATGCACAACCTCCACCCCCCATCATGCTTGGGTACAAGCAAACACCCAGAACTGAAAGGACTGTTAGCTGGGAGGATCAGACCAGCCTCCAACAGGCCAATAAGTATGGTCTTCAGCTCTGCCATCTCTGCAGGGCCCATCCTGTACATAGGCACAAAGGAGGACGAGCACCCTCTACCAACTTGATGACATGTGTGATGGGTCCCTCAGGAGGATACTGGGGCATCTTGTCCTCAAAGATGGCTCCATACCTGTCCAACAAGGCATCATGCTGCTGTTGTTGCTCAGTGGTGACAGTAGAACTGACAGCATTGACAGAATGACCACTAGCAGACTCAGGTTCATTAGGCACCAAATGCAGGAAAAAGATGTGTTCCACTGGATAGGTGGCCAAATAAGACAGAGTATGCTTGGCAGACCACACATGCTTCAGTAGGGCAGCCCGTTTCTCCTCCAAAGTCGGCTCTTGATCCACCCCTTTCGCACCTGCTTCCCCTCCCTTGCCATCATTGACAGCTGTCTGTGTGGAACAGCACTCAGTGGCTGTTCTTCTCCCCCTGGCAACACACAGGTAGCATCCCACACTGTCCCATCCTTGAACTGGACCACCCTGTCAGGCCAAGAAATAGCAGGATTGGTGTCAGACAACCATGGGATCCCCAAAATCACATCTGCTGCCGTGAGGGGAATGACATCTGCTGTCACTTCCAAAGTCTGGGATGAACAAACTTGGAAGATGAGCTGCACATAGCCAGGTGAGCAGCTTCTCCTGCCATCAGAATACTGCACCATGACAGGTGTGGGGTGGGCCAACACAGGCAACTTCAGCTCCTGCACCAAGGATGCAGCAATATAATTACTGCCAGCACCAGAATCAATCATAAACAAGCAAGCTGGCTGAGCCAAGGGACTGGCACGTTGAGGAGCCTAGCCTGAAACTTGAGTAAGTGACCTGGTACAGGAGGACCCACAGGGACAGCAGGGTCAGAAGCACCCACAGTGTTCACTGGCCTAACGTCAACAGCAGGCAGGTCAGACCTGGCCATGACAGAAGGATGACCTGGGGACCCAACTAGTTTTTTGACTCAGGTGGGTCTGGGATGCTCCACTGCCCGATGGTGGAAGCTGCTCAGGTGGTGCTGGAGGCTCATCCTCGTCCCCCCATCCTCCTCATCTGCCAGCAGCTGCATGAGAGCGTTCACCATCCTACGCTTATCCTGTCTGCTGAAGGGCCGAGCGCGGGACTGGAACCTCCCAGAGGGCTGGAAGTTGGGCTGGAACCCTGGCTGCATCCGGTGATCGCCAGCAGGAACGCCAGGAGGAAGGTTGGGTGGCCTGGGAGATGGCAGGGCGCCAAAAGGTCCTCTCGTGGCAGGGGGAAACTGGTCCCGTCTAGGGCAGTCCCGTGCAAAGTGACCTGGCTGGTTGCAGATAAAACAGTTACCCTGGGTGGGATCCAAGCATTGAGCCCCCAGGAGGTCATCCAGCTGGTTCAGGGACTTCTTGATGGGTGGCACTGGCGTGGCCACAGGTTCCCACTTGACAGAAAAAGCAGGCACACGACAAAGGGTAAGCACATAAGACAACACCTTGTCCCATTGCCATCCACGTAGTCGAACTGGGAGAAGTGCTTGTCCACATCCAGTCGCACGTGTGGAGCCATGCCATGCAGTAGTCTGTGAAGCGCCTCTGCGTCAGAGCATTGGGGAATCTTGGCTCTAAGGTTGGTGAATTGCTCCACGAACTGTCCGCCTGGGGCTTCCTTGCATTTGTGTCTGGTGTCCCACGTTGACATCCTGAAATTGCACAGCTGCTCAGTGCCTCGCCAGCTTGCTGTGTACCAGCATTCGACAAACTGCCCTTGTGACGAATGTCAGTGAAATTCAGGTCCGCCCAAAAGTTCCGTCAGCAAATTCAGCGGACTTGGCGCGTAAGTACAACTGAGATCCGCGGTGTCAGTACCGGGCCGCGGTATAGCAAACCGCACAAGGCTGCGGACGTCAGAATTACGCTAAAATCTGGTAGCTACTCGTACCATGGTAGCTAACATCTGAATTGCGGACGTGATAAATCACGGACGCGACAGCTGTCGCGTTCGCGTGCCATATCATCCTGGACTGGTCATTACCGCTACTTGGAATGCATCCACTATCAGCAGTAATCATGCGTGTGATATGCCACCTCCCCCCCCACTCTTTAGCTCACAACAACGTGAGAGCAAAAAGTGAAAGAAAGGCATCTCACACAAAAGAAGGAAGCCCAAAGAGGGCGTCATTCCAGGCAGCAGCCAAAAAACTAATTCCAGTTGCTCACAGATGCTTTTCCAGGATCAGCAACAACCTTAATAACATGCATGCTTTAACCCAAAA
>RPFO01000050.1:4628768-4743823 GCA_009746045.1 Mesostigma viride | reverse complement strand
TGCCTGGCATGGCCGATAGATTTGCCCTTGTATATTTGTGTTCGCTTGACAGATAAAGCTTAAAGTTTAGCTTGTCGGAAATTAGACAATGTTATGATTGGCTGATGTCTAGAGTGGCGCTAGTGGCGCCAGCCGCCAGGCTTGAGCTTTGAGCAGTATAGAAGGATGAGCAACGAACCATGGTGGTCGTTGTTCGTCCGTTTCTCTCCCTCACAACTGGTTTGTTGTCTTCATGGGGTGAAATAGTTCGAGCAGCCCGGAGCAGCCCCCGTGAGTGCTTGCATGCAGTCAGTTGCCATGAGGATGGACTGACGGATACGGCAATGTATTGGTTTTGTTAAGAATGTGTGTAAGACTGAGAACGAGACAAGGGACAGGGCCTTCGGGCAACCCTGGTCGTCGTTGGCATGCGTGCCAGTAGGAACTAGGTCGGGAACACACGCGCACTGCCGCCACAAGGGGCCTGCAGTGGCGTCAACCAAGGGGCCTCACAGCTGCTCTTATAACTACAACATTACAACTCGACATGCAGTCTTTGTAATTTGTCATGTTGCTCATTGGAATTGAAAGGTCTTTTGGTTGCTTTGATGATAAAGCATTGTCTCAAGAATCGGCTGATTGGGCCGGATTGCCTGTCATGAAGGTGGCGGTGCCGTAAAGGACCGCACCTTTCATTCTCATTCTCCAGCCCAGCAGGGTTCACATGCTCAAAAGCAGATTGCACCCCAGCCAGCGGCATAGAAAAGGACGCGGGCAACTGCCCGGCAGGCAACATGGGTGCCTGCTGAAAAGAAAGCGGGCTGCGTGCTTGCTTGCCTTTGGTAGCCTCCGCAGCGTTGATCTCGACGTCACCGCTGCCCTGGTCTTGGTACGATCGCTGTCTTCGTGATGAATGAGGTCGCCAGCGAGGGGGGGAATCATGGGACAGGTCCTCGCCCACCCCACAGGGCATGCAGTTAAGGCAGGCACGTCAGCTCAGCTCATTTGGGTTTTACCAAGACGTGGCCAGAGAGTGGGGAGGTGGCACCCCAAAACCCTTAACTCGTCGTCTGTCCCTGGTCCTCTACGGAGGACTGAGTTGAACTCAGTCCTCTCTAGAGGACCGAGTTTTTGGGTTTCGTAGAAAATTCGCCCCGGTCAGAATGTTTGACAAAACATTTCTCTCAAAATTTATTCAAATACTACGTGAAAAGATCTTTCTTGGACATATTTTGGGGATTTTTTTGGATTTGGTATGCGCGGCTAACTGTACGGTCAAAGTACAGGTGGTAAGGGTACTTTTCCACGTGAAACGCGAGTTCCGGAAATGCACGACCTAGCCATGGCGGCTCGCGCCCATGCATGCAGTTTACGTTTGCGGACGAGTTAGCCGTCCAAACTCAGTAAATAGATTTAAAATGCCCTAAAGATGATATAAATCAATTTTTAGCTCGCGGGGATGCGATTTACCCGGTGTCGGCACTGTTCTTGCTGGAAAAAACTGCGATAAGGCAGGTCGACGGAATTGATGACTGCGCTTGCTTTCCGGCGCAATTTCAATGGCTGATAGGTTTCTTTCTACATTTTAACATGAATTGTATTAGAATATATTGAGTGACAGTATAGATTTGATGATCTCGACCATTCTGTCACGTCATGGTCTATGTGCCGCAAAGTGCCACTTTTGCGGGCACCGCCTGGGCCAAGGTAACGCCAGCCGTGCCAGGTAAAGCCGGATAATCGTTGCCTCTTCGTTCCTTGATGTTCGTACATGAGTTTAAGCTTGCGAGGCGTTGTCAGGTTCAAGTCTTGATGCTCTTTCTTGACCGTTGCCTGCCCCTCTCTAAAACCCCCTTTTCAGATGATGTTAGCAGGCATTTGCCTTAACCCAGTGTAGTTGTGCAGGGTTTTAGGAGCTGTGCAGGTTTAAACACCTTCATAGATGTTAGTTATTCTTTTGCTACGTTCATACTGCATGATTGTGTGGCCACGGGCTGCGTCAAGGGTGCATTCAAGCTTTTACGGGTGAGTGAAAAGTCTTGGTGACAAACCACTGCCATCATGTGCCAGCAACTATGTTGGCCACATCATGGCAAGGCAAAACAGTTATAGCCATATCTATTGTTGTTTGAAACAATGGAAATATGCTTAACCTACCCATTATATTGGTGGTTGGCACTTATAACATAACCCTTTGTTGGTAGGTATCCAAGCCCATTCCCTACATGCATGCATAGGCTCTCACTACATGATAAGGTATGATATACCTGAAGTATGATGATGCAAGTGTGTTGTCCTGTAATGCTTGAAGGGAAATGAGTTGATTGGGATGGTTGGTGGCCACGGTGATGTAGTATGACCGCACTTACATGCTAGCAAAGTTAGCAAAAGCCCCATTCCTCTCCTGAGGACTGAGAGTTTTTTAATTGTTTCAGGCAGTTGCAGTGGCCAAATGGAGCCCAGTTTTTTGCCACGCTTCAAGAACTATGTTGTTTACGTGCCTATATTTTTTCTTCATGCACCAGGATTTGATTGAATTTTTCCCACTCGTTCTTATCCCGAAAAATGCAAATTCGCGAGGGGCGCCCAACGTCCGTGTAATTTTCAGGTGTTCGGGTCAAGTTTTCACATATGCAGTATTTTTGCCAACAAAATGATATCTAGTACACCCCAGATCCACATCAAAACATTTGGGATGGACCCCCCACCTAGTCGCTACACGCGGTTGAAAATTGTCAACTCAGTCCTCTTGTGAGGACTGAGTTGGGACAGACGACGAGTTAAAAATTGACCTATGCTAATATCACTTGAAATTCATTTGCACAACGCTAAGTTATGATTGGGGGCACTAAATAACATCTCTAGTGAGTTGTCCATGCACTTGTTGGGGGTACTACCCCCATATATACACCAATAATGCGCTATAAATAGCAAAAGACGCTAATTAGGGCTGGGTATGCCCCAGCCAATGCACACATTTATTTGCAAAACTGCCTGCAGCGTTTTTAGTTCCCTGAGTTTGTAGCTTGCTGAGCTATTTACATCATGGAAAGGGCAAAACCTCGAACAGTTATTAATTTCCCCGCAAAACGACCCTTTTTTTACCGGACATTGGGAATAACTTTTTATAAACACGTCAAAAAAATACTTTTTTCTGCAGCGAAAATCCGTCTAACAGGGGGACAACCGGTCTTCCAAGTCCCAGGTCATTCCGACAAGTCTAGCTCAAGTTATAAAGTTAAACGTGCTAAAACCTGAACATAAGCTAAAGGAGGTTTTTCTTTGTACAAGGCCAGTTAGGCATGATGTTTTCCATCCAAAAAGCCTGAAAGCATGCCCTACTCGATCACAATACATAAGCAAACAGCTAGGCACCTCATCTGCCCTCACCTGCCCTCGGCATGGCCAACCTTGCCAGCCTAAGCATAGCAACACGATCGTTAGGCATACATGCCAAGAGAGCATACACATTAGTCAACCCAAGGTTACCTTGTAAACTTCATGATTAGAACTCAGCAAATCTATGACCAAAAGCACATATAAATAACTCTTGCACACTGATGACGACACATGCTCAAGGTTTGGGGTCACTGTGACACGCACTGATGGGTTTCCTAGACGACCACCTGACAGGCGCTAAGGACCACTCAGTAACCAAGTTAACACAATCACACTTTACATGCCATCCAACATGCATCAAATACATGCTGAATATGTTATGAAGTACAAAGGGGTGGCCACACACCTCATACACCTTCACCGTCCCTCGAGCATGGCCAGACATATAAGCATGTGAATAGCAATAATGATGATGGCACTAAAATGCCTAACCAGCATTTTCTATGTTTCTCCCAGGTTAGAGTGTAAGGTTTATGCCAACCAAGCTAATCAACACAGCAACAACTCCTTCACTGCCCTACCTGAGATGGGCAACAAACTGGAACTATGGAGGGCAAGGAACCAAGGAGATCATGGCATACAACGATGGCATGCAGTCAACCATGTCAACCATGGTTGGCTCAGCACATTGCAGTCTTTTCACATCATCATATCAAGGGAAAGCTCAAATAAACCAATGGTGGCAGCTATCTACATGCAGTCACACAAATGCAATATCTCCAACATGATCGTCAATAAAACACTTCCTCCCCTGCACGATAAAATGGAAAGAAACCATTGGCGGCCCTCCAGCGCATGAGCGCTGTGATGCCGCTGCGAAGAGAGGGTGCGTCACTCTAACACAACAAGAAGCGTCCATACGCACACCATCCTTGCCAGAACACGTTTTATGAAATGCCTTAAACCTTCCCGAGAAGCTATAGGCTTCGACTGAAGCGGCCCTAACCACGACATCAACGAAAACAATCTAAAGCTGCCAGGTATTCGGCAAGCAACGGCGAGCTAGCTGGCGGAAACGGCCCAAACAGAACGCAAAAACCTTCGAACGATGAGCTCATAGAAGAAAGAACTGATAGCACATAACATTCGCGACAAATCTATACCTTGCCCTCGCAGATCCCTCGCCCAGGCGCGCAACAACGGCCGTTCTTCCATGGAAGATTCCGACATGCACTGCGCAGGCCTGAAGAATTACTTACCGACAATGGCCGAAAATGTAGCAAAAAGCACCAGTTCGGTTTGGAATTCAATGCTACCGATATTAATGCATCCTTGACGGTCAAAAAGGCCCCCAAAACTGCGAATTTACTGCCGCTATCACGAACTCTATTTTATTCCGCGCGACCAAAAAATGCAGTTTAACCCCCATGCCGATGGCAGTAAAAGAAAGCAGCAATATTGTAAACCAGCTACTTGCCGCCACAACCCAACATCATGAAATCATCTTCTTCAACATTCGAGCATTTTTTTTGCATTTCTCTAGCCCTACATTGCTAGTTTCACCTAAACGCAGTCGCCATGACCACTTCCGCAAGGGGTGCGCGCACGGTGCACCCACTTTTCACGGTACGGCTGGTACCGCGAATTTTTTCGCGCGGAAAATATTCGGCGCGCCACGTCTTGGTAAAACCCACTGAGTGGCCAGCCGCCATGGTGGCGCCGGAGATTGTGGCACGCAGACGCGACAGCTGTCACCGACGTGAGCTATGTCATCCGGGCGCCCATTATGCAAGACGGTCCGGTGACGTGCGCAAGGAATTTGTTTTCTACGCATTTTCGACAAAGGCTAGTGACCGGGGGGGGACACTAGCACTTGCAGCATAAGAGCGGACGAAGTGTACGTGCACGCGCGCCGGGCCAGGCACAGCTGGGCACTGACTTGAGCGGACGGCAGCACAAGTGCGCAGCGTCGAGAGGATCATACGCGAGTTAGTTGAAAGCTGGAGCTGGAGCTGGAGCTGGACTGCTGGACTTCAACAGCGCCGAGGCTATTGACAGGCCAGGTGTCTTTGTGGTGTAGAATAGCGGGTCAACGTTATGAGGACTGGACAGAAAATGGAAAAGGACAATTTGCGGTGCGGAGCCAGATCGCTGGAATGAATGCGAAATCGCTGGCAGCCCTACAAAGGGATTTCTTCTAGAAAGGAAAGATTAGAAGCAATGTTTGCTGCATGGGCCACTCACACGCAAGGTGTGAGCGTGCAGACCTTGGTGGACGTGACTCAATGCCGGACATTCCCAGGGACAGAAATGCCGGAGCCTCTAGGAGATGAGATCGGCAACAGGGTAGCAATTTAGATTTGTCGGGATGCCTCCCTGCTTTTGTTGGCATGTGTGGTAGAAAGCCAGGACGGCAACTGGAATGCGGTTTCTATTTGCATGGTTCAGGCAGCAAGATAGTTTTGGCATTCCTGGCTGGACTGACAATTAAGTGTGGCGTGTGTCATGCGTGTGGCATGACGAATGGTTTGGTTCATAGTCGAAGAGGACTCTCACGCAGCGTGTAGTCTCTTCGAGTTTCTCGTTAGCGGCCTTCGTGTTTCTCCCTTTCCTTGGGAGCAAGGCCGGTAGCATGTCATGGAGCGCTGCCTAACTGCGGGCTCGTGAGCATGGAGTGCATCAATATTGAGACTATCAACGTGTTGTAATTGTATTAACTTTCTCAATAAATTCCGCATGTGCGGCTTCATCATCAGACTGTGCAAAGTGTGTGGTGTGAAAGCATTGTTCTATAGCAGGGGAGGCAAAAGCATCATCTTGCACCATCATCATTGTGGCAATTAGATTAGTTGGAGCGTCTAGCTAACGCCCCAGCAAGGATACTCAAACGCGGCACGTGACGGTACACAAGGGGATCAATAAGGTGGTCACCAGGCACGAGGGACAGTTCCTTGTCCTCGGCTGAGAACCCTCTTTTCGTTACTCGAAGAGACTATAAAATAGGTGGCATATCACACACATGATTACTGCTGATAGTGGATGCATTCCAAGTAGCGGTAATGACCAGTCCAGGATGATATGGCACCCGAACGCGACAAGGCATGCCACGGAGTACTATGCTAATCTCATTAGAAAAATAATTACACAAAAGTTTAAACAACTATCGTCTGCATCATCCCCCAACCGTTAAGCACTAGATTGGGATGTAATCCTCATCCGAGCTGTCCTCTACTGTTTACAATGGCAGACGAGGCGGTAGTGTAGCGGTTCTCCTCAGGACCAATAACCTCTACCTGCGGACTTCTACCCTGGCTAGCAACGGGCCGCGGGGCCCGTGGGGAGAAAATAGGAAGCATACCCCTCGGGAAGGTGCTTATCGCAGATGGCAGCCCATTTCTCCTTGTCAATCATGCGGGCGCGGAGTACGGATAGTCCCAGAAGCCCTGCATCTTCAAGTAGTTGTGTCACATAGGTCCGGGTTGCGCCGCGCCGGTGCCCGGCGCGCGCAAGTTTGCCAGTGGGTTGCGATGGGACAAGGGGACCCTGCCAGAGGAGGTGTCTACCTGGTTGGCCCGTCTTAAGCCCCCCGGCAGGGCCCACATCGGTATTCACCTGGTCTGTGCGGGGAAGATGGCCGGCAAAGAGGAGGCGGCGGTGTCGGAGGTTATTTTATATGCCAGCACTTTTTCTCAGACTTGGGCCGGCGGCGGCCCAGGTCCTTCTAATTCGGGTCCAAACACAATTCCGTGACCCATACAATATTCGTACACCATGCGAAGTGGCAGCGTACTTGCCCACCGTGGCGGATGCAAGTCCGGTACACCCCGGTTTTGGCGCCAAAAGCACCCTTGGCCAGTTGTACTACAAGGAACCCATCCCTACTAATTCTTTTGACATTATTGTACTACGTTTAGTCTTGGTCTACTACACCCCAGTAGGTCCGTTCACCTCCTGAGCGTCCAGTGCTACGCCTGAACACGTCAGCACTGGTTTGAACTAGAATGAACTGGTTTGAAGTAGATTGAAGTAGACTGTACTACCCTGTAGTCCAAGTGAAGTACTTGGAACTAGTTTACAAGTTACTTGTACGGACTTTCACCCTATTAGAGGGCAGATCTCGTACCACCACACTGGCGCCCTTTATTAAATTCCAGGGCCCTTATACATTGTGACTACTGCCCCTTATAAAAGACCAGGGCCTATTATAAAATATTAAATGCTCTATTTATTTTTTATATGTGCTGTCACCCAGCGGCGTCCCTCGCCTCCTTCGCTCCCTCCGCCCCGACAAATCAGGGAATCCTGATCGAGGGAGATCAACCATCCCTATGCATGTCTCAACTCGTTCACTCCATTACTGAGGGCTCCAGACATTATTTTTCACAAAATACGTTTACGCACAAGAGACTCTTGCACCAAAGTCGCATAATTGGTGAATAAAGCTTCTGCAGCCCCCCCCAGCCAGCTGATGCTGCCATCTCACTCCCCGCTTCCCCCAGCCTGGCCATTGTGGCCGTGGAGGACCCGTCACCAATAGTGAAGGCCTAGCATGCCTGCTAGAGTGCCCCTCACTTACTGGTCGCGGGGAAGCCTGTCACCAACAGTGGGGCCCCAGCTTGTCTGCTGGAGTGCGCCCCACTAGCGAAGTCTCAAACGATGCCTGGATGTTACGACTCAGTCCTCTACCTCCGCCTCTACCTCTAACTGGTCTAATGCTACCTAAATTAGTGAGGCCACCTCTAGTCAAACCCTGCGCGAAAGACGAACGTGACGATCCGGATCTCAGTGCATTTACGTAAGTACGACTATAATACGCCATAAGCCATTTACCCGAACCCCGTTTATTCCAGGAATAGAGGAAGGAAACACTACTACACTGCCGTGACCGTAGCTATATGTGTCAATTCATTAACACACGCCGAGTGTCAACACGAGGGGTAGAACGTGCATAAATGATCACCAACGGTCCAGCATGCTCGGGCCGACATGGCCCTCGCCTACAAATGCACAGATGCACGCTGGTCCACTACATTCTACCCAAAGGATAAGGACCACTAACTAAAGTACGCGTTGCGACGCCAAAGGCATCCAATGCACCACAGTACTGGGACAACAGTGTCCAACAGTACAAGCTACACGTAAACCTAAGAACGACTGAGGCAAAGGACCTAATTTACGTCCGTAACTGCGTGATTGATCTTACGATCGGGATTCCCTGATTTTGCCTGGGGGAGCGGAGGGATGGAGGTGCGCCGCTACCTTGGAGGCGCTACACCGTTGCCCAGTGGTGCAAGTCGACATGCGGGAGCCAAACGGGGTGGCCACGCCCTCTCTGGAGGGTCTGACAGCCTTGGATGGGCCTCAGATGTAGTTCGAACTAGTTCAAAGTTAGTACAGGTAGTACAAACTAGTTCAAACGAGTTCAATCTACTTCAACTAGTATCCAGGGACCCTCAAGATATGCCAGGTGGTTGCTGAACGGTTCTGGCATGACAGAACATGTGTGACATCATAAAAATGTAGTACAATGTTGAAAAAAGTAGTATCAGGGTCCTAGATCTAGTACAGTAGTATTCTGAGGTCATTCTTACATGGAGCGCCGCGCCAGCGGGGCGCCGCACTTGCGTGTGTCACGGATGCAACGTTGATGCGATGTATTTCAAGGTGGTGATGGCTGCCAAGCCAGCTTATCAGTTTTCAACACAACTAGAGCAATACTTCACCGTTTTTGACAAAGTTGGTGTCAAACTAATCGTGAGACAATAGCCGACAACATTTTGACGGTTTTCGCACCAAGTTTTGACGGGTTTGCGCAACGGGAGTAAAAGTCCGCAAGGTAGAACTGAGTGACAAATTTTCAGTCCGAAATTTTTCTCAGTCTCCAAGATTGCGGAATATTGAGCCTAGTTGTGAGAAATTTCTTCATCTTTGAATTCTATAATGGCTAGTGATCACGAAGACACCACCCTTGAGGCAGTAGACCGAGATTTCTTATTAAATGTGAAAAAATCGTATTTTCAGGGGGGCAAGGAGTTGTTAACGACTTTGAAGTTCTTGACTGAGTATCTCGGTCCAAACTGGGCCCAAAGGCTTACTACTATGTCTGAGGGTCGTTTGACATCCTTGGGACAGTTTCTCAAGACTGCAGGGCTCCAGATTAGTGAGGGGTCAAGTGATTCCGACATGGGTTCCATGTTGTGCAAGGCCATTACTCTAGAGATGAAGAAGCCCCCAGTGGCCACTGGGGGCAAGGGGAAGACTGGTCCAGCCAGGGGCGAAAGGACCCGAAAGGATCCTCCCAGCAACGGCACCGACGAGGAAGAGGAGGACGCGACGAGCTCTGAGGATTTTTTGGACGCGCGCGAGCAGCTGGCCCCTGCTGCTGCTCGCGCCAAGGGAAAGAAGTCTCAGGGCAGGAACCGAAAGCTGGCAGAGAATGCTGCCCTTCTGGCGGGCGTCCGCGAGCTCATCGGAGCGGAGTTGCAAGCCCTGGCGCGGGGGAAGAGGAGGGACGCGAGGAAAGGGAAGAGCCAGCGCGAGGACAAGGGGGGCAAGGGCCATCCGAAGAGCAAGCGCCAGGAGAAGAGACGCGCGCGGCGCGGGAGCAGCCCAGGCTCGACAGACACCAGCAGTGGGAGCGACGAGAGTCGCGGCAGCAGCAGCAGCAGCAGCAGCAGCAGCAGCAGCAGCAGCAGCAGCGACAGCTCCGACAGCGAGAGCAGAGGCCGTGGCAGGGGCAGGGGTGGCGCTCGGTCGCGCCGCGACAAGTCCCGGGAGCGACGTGGGCATGGCAGGGGCCGTTCTGCGGAGCCCAAGGGGCGTCGGGATCGCTCCCGCGAGCGTCGCAAGGAGCGGCAGCGGTCCAGCAGCCGGAGCACGAGTCGGGACTCCTCCCAGCGGAGCTCGCGTCGATCGCGGGAGCGTGTGAGGGAGAGAGACCTGCGCCGAACCACCAAGGGGGTGCGTCTCCCCCGGCGAGCTTTCAAAGTGGCCTGGCGCCTGTTGGTCAAGGACCGCGACGACAGGGTGCTGCCGCTGCAGGTGCTGGATGCGCGCCAGGTCGCGCACGGGAGCCTGCAGGCCCGCTTGGCCCTTCGCAAGGAGCAGGAGGGCGTTGGGGCTGCACCGGGAGCCCCCCGCGGGTGGAAGAACAGCACGCACCATCTGGTGTGCAACAACCTGACCTACATTCTGGATGTGGCCATCCAAGAGCTGGGGGAGGATGTGGTGACGGAGCTGGCCTGCTTCGAGTACCTGGCGCGTGTGGTCGAGGCGTTCCTCATGGTGGAGAAGACCAGCGGCTGGAACAACGGGGCGATGCACCTGCTGCCACTGGTGGAGGGCAGTACTATTGGAAGCGCAGCAGCCCGGGCAGCGCGGAAGGCGGCTCGCCAGGAGGCGGAGCTGGCATCGGCGGCGGCGGCGGCGGCCAAAAAGGACAAGTGAGGGGCAGGGGTGTGCTCCCGCTGCCAGTGAAGATGGTCCCCCCGCTCGACCGCAGCCGCCTGCGATCCAACCGCAGGCTGCAGCGCGCTCTGCGTGCCAGAGCAAGGCTGCGGTGTCAAGAGCGGGCCACAAGGGGCCTGAACTGGCTGTGGGGCAGGACCCGGGAACGGTCCGGTGGACCGGCGGTGCAGCAGCAGGCTATTACTGCGAGCCCCTGCACCGTCGCCCAAAGGGCCGCCCTACAAGGGATGGAGGATGCTGCCCGCGTCTACAACCGCCGGCTTACCGCCGTAGCGGAGGCGACAGACACGGGGGACGCAGAGCCCGCGCCATACGGGCCGGGCGGTCAATACGAAATTATTGACCCGGAGAGGCTGGCACTGCCAAAAGGAGGAGCTGCAGGTAGTGTCAAGCTGCTGGACTGCCTGCCGGAGGCATGGCAGAGGACGTATGAGGACATAAACAACATTCTACAAAGATGCGACGCGGAGGCGGGGGCGTGGATGCGGCGGGGCCGGGTGTCTCATGGTTGTGCAAGCGATGCGGCGTACGCACGACTGAGCATCAGGCTGGCGGAGACGCGGATGATCGAGTACAGTGAGGAGGCGCCCCTGTGGTGAACGGCTGTTTTGCCGTCCCCAAGAAAGACCCCGGGGTTGTGGAGCCCAGCGAACGACGGCAGCGGTTTATAGGGAATATGGTGCCGTGCAACCGGCGCTTCCTCAAGCCGCCTACCTGTTACCTGCCTAACTTGGGCGAGGTCGCTGAGCTGAGTGTGGGGGCGCCATGCTATTCGGGCAAGACAGACCTTGACACCTACTATTACCGGTTCGAGGTACCTGAGAGCTGGCGCCCCTATTTCTCGCTGCCCCCCGTGTGGTCCGATGAGGTCGGCCAGCTGGGACGACGGCGAAAGTTGTACCCCAGGTTCCGGGTCCTTGTCATGGGCTGGAGCCACTCGGTGGTCCTTGCACAGGTTGCCCACCTGCACTGTCTCTACGGGGCGGGGTGCTCGATGCCAAGAGAGGGCTGTCATATCCCATGCACTTGATGGGGGTGCGCACAGTGCGCGGGGATGGCATGGACCGGCTGGAGTTGGTGGAGAGCGCAGCCAGTGCAGCGTGGCGGCTGCTGCCGGAGGATCCCCCACATCCCGCTCAGCTGGTCATGATCGATGATCTGGGGGTCACCCATGGGCGGAGCGCGGAGGAGACCAACGCCGTGCTCACCAAGGCGTGCGAGGAGAGCTACGGTCCCAAGGGGTTGGTGGTCAACGAGAAGAAGGTGGAGAGAGCTGAGGAGGGGCGCCCGGTGGAAATCTTGGGGATTGAGTTCTGCCAGGACGGGTCCATGCGGCCGAGCGCGGCCCGGATGGCGGCCTTGGTGCGCGACACGCAGGCAATGCTGGGGCGTGGACGGGCCACTTACCACCAACTGGCCTCGTTGCTGGGACGGTGGGTGTGGGTCCACTTGCTGCGTCGGGGTCTACTGTCCATCTGGTTTCACGCCTACCGCTTGCTGCAGCAAGTCCTGGTGCACAAGCGGGGCTGGAGCTATCGGCTGTGGGGTAGTGTAAGGGAAGAGCTCCAGGCTGCAATGGACTTGGCCCCGCTGGTGCATGCGCAGCGCGACCAGCCCCTGAGCTGCACCGTGGTGGCCACTGATGCGTCAACCCACGGTTCTGGGGTGGTGTACAGCCGGTGGGAGGCGCCTGCGGTGCGTGGCCTGTCCAACTGTCGGGAGCGGAAGGGCTGGAAGACGCTCTGTGTGGACTCTGAGACGGCCAGCGTGGAGCGCACAGGGGAGATTGAGCACCGAGCCATGGCAGCGGCGCAGTGGCGCACCGCTCTTGCCCACCGGTGGCTCGATCCCTCGGCCCACATCAACGAGAAGGAGATTCGTGCGGCTGTGCAAGGGATCGAGTGGGGCCTGCGCTCACAGGTTCACTGGCAGCAACGTCACGTGCGGCTGGTGGACAATTCGGCAGTTGTCGGTGCGCTCGTCAAAGGGCGTTCGTCGTCCTACCGGCTGAACGCCTGGTGCCGCCGGGCGATCGCGCTAGGGCTGGCCAGCAACACCCGCTACCACTGGGTGTATGTGAGGTCGGAGCGCAACCCGGCCGACGCGCCCAGTCGTGGTCGATGGGTGCGCAACCTCACTGCGGATGGCGACGTGGAGAGCAATCCGGGGCCACATGGGCGGCAGGAATTGCTGGAGGCCACTGTGCAGCCCAGCACGCTAGCTGCATATCACCGAGCGCTGAGGGCGTACGTGGAGTATGGTCAACCCCTCGCTCCCGTGGCCAAGACGGAGGCGGAAGGCGTCTTTTGTGAGTGGCTGGTCAGCGTGTATGAGGAAGGGGGAAGCCGGACCATGGTTGTGCGCGCATTATGCGGGCTGCAGCTGTACTTCCCCAACGAGATTAAGGGGTGGTACGAGGCGCGTCGCTTGCTGGCCGGCTGGGCGCGACGAGTTCCCGTGCAGAGCCCTCACCCCGTCCCGTGGCAGCTACTGTACCTCGTGGCAAACATTCTTCGTGCACAAGGCTCGATATTAGCTGCCTGCTGCTGCATCATTGTTTTTCAGCAATACTTGCGCATCGGAGAAGCGTTCAAGCTTCGCGTGGGGGACGTGGCTCTGCGCGGGGACTTCCGCCTGGGGCCCAGTAACCAGGGTGCGCTGCTGCTACGCGACCCCAAGACAGCCAAGGGCCAGGCCCAGGCAGTGGTGGTTGTTGAGCCCCTTTCACTCACGTTGCTTGGCGCCCTGTGTGCTGGGCGGGCGCACGAGGAGCTGCTCTTTGGCGCACTCAGCTACAGCCGTTTCTTGCGGCGGTGGCACGCCGCCTGGGACCTCCTTGGCTTGCGGGGGATGTTTTCACCCTACAGCATGCGCCACGGGGGGGCCACCCATGACTACCTGCGCGGGGTACCAATCGCGGACATCCAAAAGCGTGGCCGGTGGCGCCAGTTTTCGTCCGTGGACCATTACGTGGGGCTCCACCGCGCCCTGCAGGTGCGGGTGCCCCAGGTGGTGTGGGACCTCGCGGGCAGACTGCCCCCCGTGACTGGCGTCGTCACTTTGGGCCATAGATTTCGGCCATACTTCGGTGAGGCGCACTCTAGCGGACACGCTAGGGCTTCACCAGCTGGAGGGTAAGGATGTGCCCTCCCATGGCTCCTGACGCGGTTTCCAGATGTACGGCCTGCGGCCAGGTTGGAGATGCGGGTCAAGTGGAAGCGGCGGCCAGGGACTGCCAAAAAATATTTTATGTCTCTCTGTCTACTAAGTCCGGTCGGCTTCAACATATAGTGTAATAAACAAGTTCTGGTGCCCTTCAACCAGAAGTGGACCTAGGCAATGCACAGTGGATGATTGATCTTACGATCGGGATTCCCTGATTTTGCCTGGGGGAGCGGAGGGATGGAGGTGCGCCGCTACCTTGGAGGCGCTACACCGTTGCCCAGTGGTGCAAGTGCGGGAGCCAAACGGGGTGGCCACGCCCTCTCTGGAGGGTCTGACAGCCTTGGATGGGCCTCAGATGTAGTTCGAACTAGTTCAAAGTTAGTACAGGTAGTACAAACTAGTTCAAACGAGTTCAATCTACTTCAACTAGTATCCAGGGACCCTCAAGATATGCCAGGTGGTTGCTGAACGGTTCTGGCATGACAGAACATGTGTGACATCATAAAAATGTAGTACAATGTTGAAAAAAGTAGTATCAGGGTCCTAGATCTAGTACAGTAGTATTCTGAGGTCATTCTTACATGGAGCGCCGCGCCAGCGGGGCGCCGCACTTGCGTGTGTCACGGATGCAACGTTGATGCGATGTATTTCAAGGTGGTGATGGCTGCCAAGCCAGCTTATCAGTTTTCCCCACCCACCCACCCTTTTCTGTTTTGTCTTGGGGGGTCAAGTGGAAGCGGCGGCCAGGGACTGCCAAAAAATATTTTATGTCTCTCTGTCTACTAAGTCCGGTCGGCTTCAACATATAGTGTAATAATATAGTCTAATTTACGTCCGTAACTGCGACAGATTGTTACGCGACGTAACACCTCCCCCCCCACAAAGGTGGGGAGCCCTCTCCCTACGCACCGGGAGGAAACCAAGGGGTAGGAATATAAAAGAAACGCACCCAACACAAATCCAGCACAATCGACAGGCCATCCAAGGTACAAAGCACCAACATGTTAACTCGGTTCCACCCCGAGTGGTGTAGGGTTAGCCAACACCAAGCCTGGTGGGAGGTTCCCCTAACTGCCTGGCACGGAGGCCTTGCCGGGAGGGACGGCACTGGGCAGGACACACAGAGTGAACAATGTCAACACCAGGGACCAAGAACGACCATCCTCTGTGCATGCTTTCAGGTTCACTTTGTTTGAGAAGGCACCAGAACTTGTTTATTGCAAAATTATATGCTTAAGCGGCTTGCAGGCCTTGGTAGACCGAGAGACTGGCAAATTGTGCGCAAGTCCCAGGCGGCTGCCACCATATAACACCCCCAGAGACAACAAACGAACAAACAAACAAAAGAGGGTGGGTGGGTGGGGAAAACTGATAAAGCATGCGCCGCCATGTCTTCCTCAATAAATTGGCTGCATTGCATGCGCACGGTGACGGATGCAAGTCCGGTACAGTACTGGCGCGGCGCCCAGGTGCCACTGACCAGTTGTACTACAAAGAACCCATTTGTACTGATTCTTTCGACATTGTACTACGTTAAGTCACTGTCTACTTCAACCCAGTTGGTCATACCACCTCCTAGGCAGGTTGTGCTACACCTGAACGAATCTTTACTAGCCTGAGCTAGTTTAAACTAGTTTGAAGTAGATTGTACTACCCTGTAGTACCAATGAAGTACTTTGAACTACATCCAAGTACTTGGAAGCAGTCCAAATTCATTTGCACGGACTTTCACCCTTTCCAGGAGCATTTCTCGCAGATCAGCCATGAGGCAGCGGCACCGACTCGCACTCCGCTCCCCTTAGTCGCAAATCAGGGAATCCAGATCGTAAGATCAACCAACCAACTGGCCAGAATATGAGGGCGACTCTATAATTATACCGGAGGGACAACACCCTCAGGTTGGGCCAAAGGCCCTCTATCTAGTTGCCATCAGTCTGGTAAGTACCACGCGAGGCCATCAGGACATCCATATATGCATGGTAGTGAGCCACATCATCAGCGTTGTCATGCCTATCTACCGTGAGGAATGGTTGATCTCCCTCGATCTGGATTCCCTGATTTGTCGGGGCGGAGGGAGCGAAGGAGGCGAGGGACGCCGCTGGGTGACAGCACATATAAAAAGTAAATAGCATTTAATATTTTATAATAGGCCCTGGTCTTTTATAAGGGGCAGTAGTCACAATTTATAAGGGCCCTGGAATTTAATAAGGGGCGCCAGTGTGGTGGTACGAGATCTGCCCTCTAATAGGGTGAAAGTCCGTACAAGTAACTTGTAAACTAGTTCTAAGTACTTGGACGTAGTTCCAAGTACTTCACTTGGCCTACAGGGTAGTACAGTCTACTTCAATCTACTTCAAACTAGTTCATTCTAGTTCAAACCAGTGCTGACGTGCTTCGGCGTAGCATTGGACGCTCAGGAGGTGAACGGACCTACTGGGGTGTAGTAGACCAAGACTAAACGTAGTACAATGTCAAAAGAATTAGTAGGGATGGGTTCCTTGAAGTACAACTGGCCAAGGGTGCTTTTGGCGCCAAAACCAGGTGTACCGGACTTGCATCCGCCACGGTGGGCAAGTACGCTGCCACTTCGCATGGTGTACGAATATTGTATGGGTCACGGAATTGTGTTTCGACCCGAATTAGAAGGACCTGGGCCGCCGCCGGCCCAAGTCTGAGAAAAAGTGCTGGCATATAACCAGCCGAGGTGTGCCTGTGCTGGATCTCCCTCGAAAAAGAATTAGTAGGGATGTCCCTGTGCATGTCTCAACTCGTTCACTCCATTACTGAGGGCTCCAGACATTATTTTTTACAAAATACGTTTACGCACAAGAGACTCTTGGACCAAAGTCGCATAATTGGTGAATAAAGCATCTGAAGGCCCCCCCACCCAGCTGATGCTGCCCTCTCACTCCCCTCAGGGTGGGTTGGGTGGGCTAATAAAAACGAATACCAGCACAGGCACACCTCGGCTGGTTATATGCCAGCACTTTTTCTCAGACTTGGGCCGGCGGCGGCCCAGGTCCTTCTAATTCGGGTCGAAACACAATTCCGTGACCCATACAATATTCGTACACCATGCGAAGTGGCAGCGTACTTGCCCACCGTGGCGGATGCAATTCCGGTACACCTGGTTTTGGCGCCAAAAGCACCCTTGGCCAGTTGTACTACAAGGAACCCATCCCTACTAATTCTTTTGACATTGTACTACGTTTAGTCTTGGTCTACTACACCCCAGTAGGTCCGTTCACCTCCTGAGCGTCCAGTGCTACGCCGAAGCACGTCAGCACTGGTTTGAACTAGAATGAACTAGTTTGAAGTAGATTGAAGTAGACTGTACTACCCTGTAGTCCAAGTGAAGTACTTGGAACTACGTCCAAGTACTTAGAACTAGTTTTCAAGTTACTTGTACGGACTTTCACCCTATTCGAGGGCAGATCTCGTACCAACACACTGGCGCCCCTTATTAAATTCCAGGGCCCTTATACATTGTGACTACTGCCCCTTATAAAAGACCAGGGCCTATTATAAAATTCTTCTCAAACAAAGTGAACCTGAAAGCATGCACAGAGGATGGTTGATCTTACGATCTGGATTCCCTGATTTGCGACTAAGGGGAGCGGAGTGCGAGTCGGTGCCGCTGCCTCATGGCTGATCTGCGAGAAATGCTCATGGAAAGGGTGAAAGTCCCTGCAAATGACCTCTGGACTGCTTCCAAGTACTTGGATGTAGTTCAAAGTACTTCATTGGTACTACATGGTAGTACAATCTACTTCAAACTAGTTCAAACTAGCTCAGGCTAGTAAAGATTCGTTCAGGTGTAGCACAACCTGCCTAGGAGGTGGTATGACCACCTGGGTTGAAGTAGACAGTGACTAAACGTAGTACAATGTCGAAAGAATCAGTACAAATGGGTTCTTTGTAGTACAACTGTTCAGTGGCACCTGGGCGCCGCGCCAGTACTGTACCGGACTTGCATCCGTCACCGTGCGCATGCAATGCAGCCAATTTATTGAGGAAGACATGGCGGCGCATGCTTTATTATTTATTAGTTTTCTTTGCCGTTTCTTGGTCAAAATCACTCGTTCCTTTTGCGCTCTTTAAAGCTCGATAATTTCCACGTCATATTAAGTGATTTCGCAGCAAAAAATGGGGTCGAATGAGCCCATTCCGAGAGGTTTCGCGCAAACTGCACGAAATCTTTATTTTGCAGCAAATAAGGATAGCACTTCGTTGGCCACTTTGATAGTGGGTTCCCTCGGTCCTGCCTACAAGGCAAGACTTGCAGCTTCTTCAAAAAGTCCCTTAGACTCATTAGGACGGTATTTGGTGAGTGTGGGATATGAAATAGAAGCTAGCAGCGAGCCAGCACAACTGGGAAAGAATATCGCGTTTTCCTTGGAGCACAAACTGCGAGAGGGGTTCCTGGCCGAAATGGGGGCCGAGGAGGGCTTCGTAGGCTCTGAGGAGGCCGAAGATATGTTGGGGGACATGTCTGGGGCCTCTCGAGATGAGCAGAATCATGGGGCGCCTCAAGCTGCGAATTTTTCCAATGATTTGGCAAAATTTGCGGCAACCATGGGCAAGATGAGCATAGAAGCCCTAGGATCGGCTCAGGAGACTGGCACAGGTCTCCCAGGGGGTGGGGAGACTGTTGGCAGAGGTGCCACGCCATTTGCTGGGCGAGGGAAGGTGGTGGGAGGCACCCCCCTGGTGGCTGGAGGGGCCAGGGGAAAGGGGGTAGGGGGCACGGCCCCAACTGTGGGGGGGGGCGCAGCGGTGGCAAGGGAGGGGCTGCGGGGGCCCACCTGTTGGCCATGGACCCCGCCATGATGGCCCGCATGGGCGCCGTCATGGGAGGACAGGGGGTGATGGGTGCGGGGGGGGGGGGGGGCCCTGCCGGCTTGCAGGGAGGAGGGCACCCCCCATTGGGCCCTGCACTGCGAGTGCCGGGTGGGCACACCCCTCAAACCCACCCCGGGATAGCCCCACTGTGGGCTGGTGGCCTGCACGCCACCGGGGTAGCCCCTCCATGGGGGTACACCAGTGGGGCAGGGGAAGGAGCAGTGCCAGGGGGCGGTTACTGGGTGCCTGCCCCCCCCCCGGGGTACTGGGGAGCCGGGTGGCCGGGGGCTGGAGGCCCAGGCACTGGGGAAGAGCCCCGGGGCGGCCAGGGGGGATGGGTGACGGCCCCCGCGTCCGTGGCGGGGGACGAGGAGCCTGCAGAGGGGTATCCCTTGCACAGCTCACACCCAGCGGCCCAGCAAGGGGCGCGGGGGGGTGGGACAATCCTGCCCGGCGCCAAACCAGTGGCCCCAGCACCGGCGCGAGCCAAGGCAGCCAAGTGTCCCAAGTGCCGCCATCGCACGTGCCGTTGCAGCAGCAGCAGCAGCAGCAGCAGCAGCGGCAGCAGCAGCGACTCGGGCCGGCGCAGCAGCAGCCGGCGCCGCAGGGACCGCCTACCGGGTCGCGCCGACCCAGCGAGCGGCCAGGTGTTGGCTGTGCCCATGACCAAGGGGGTCGCCCTGCCGGGGACTGCCACCAGCATCCCTTGGGAGGTGGAGGACTACCGGTACAAGCTGCGGGTGCTGCCCGAGTACCTGCAAACGGCCAAGGACCGGTACGGGGGCAGTCTGCGGGCCCGGCTGGAGGGCCTGAAGCCCATGTTCATCCGTGGGCCAGGCCAGACCAGCGGGTGGCAGAGTCGCGAGCGCATGGACATCGCGGTCAACCTGTGCCACGCCCTGGACGTGGCGGTGAAGGAGCTGGGAGTCACGGCGGTGACCGAGCTCGCGTGCATGGAGTACTTTGCACGCATCGTGGAGTCACTCATGGTGGTGGAGAGCGAGCGGGGCCAGGGCGCGTGGGTCGCCCAGGCCGCCTTCGTGCTGCCGGTGGTGGAGAGCGGCAGCCAGCGGACGAGGGCGGCGCGACGGGCTCTCAAGGCCGCCAAGAAGGAGCACGACGCGCGGGTCAGCGCGGCGGTGCTGGCCAAGGTGGATGGGGGGGCGGTGGCCTCCTCCTCCGCCAGCAACAAGCAGAAGTGAGGGGGCGCGGCGTGTTCCCCCTCCCAGTTCCGGCCGTCCAGCCCCTCGACCGGTCCCGCCTGCGCTCACGACGCAGGCTGCAGCGAGCCACGCGGCGGCGGGCACGCTTGCTGCTCATGGTCCGGCTCGTGGAAGGCCTGAACTGGATGTGGGGGGGGACACGGGAACCGCCTGTGGGGGCGGCCGGGTGTGGGGCGGGGCCAGCAATGGCCACGCCTGCCGGCGGGCCCCCAGGGCGCGGCACTAGCGGGGCGACGGCAACGGCTCCCTGCACCGCTGCCCAGCAGGCGGCCCTACAAGGGCTGGAGATTGCCGCCCAGGTCCATGAGCGCCGGCTGAGAGCCGTAGCGGCAGAGGACCTGGTGCATGACGTTGAGTCTGGGCCCTATGGGCCCGACGGGCAATATGAAATGATTGTCCCAGAGAGACTTGCGCTGCCCGCGGGCGGAGTGGCGGGCAGCGTGCCGCTGATGGACTGCCTCCCCCCCCAGTGGAGGGAGGTATATGGCAACATAAAAAATATTTTGAGGGAGGAGGAGGTAGTGCAGCCAGGGCGTCGACGGCGAGTGACGCATGGCTGTGCGAGCGACACAGAGTACGCGCGCCTGAGCGTGCGGCTGGCGGAGACCGGGATGACAGAGTACAGCGAGGAGGAGCCCCCGGTCACCAACGGCCTGTTCGGCGTGCCCAAGCGCGATCCAGGGGTGGTGGACCCGTCAGCCCAGCGCCAGCGACTCATCTGCAACATGGTGCAGAGCAACGACAAGTTCCTCACCCCTGGCGGCTGTTACCTGCCAGATGTGGGGGCGGTGGCCGAGATGGCAGGGGGCGCGCCCAGCTACTCGAGCAAAACGGACCTGGAGACGTACTACTACCGCTTCTCCGTGCCAACGGAGTGGCGGGAGTGGTTCGCGCTGCCCCCAGTCTGGTCGGACGAGGTCGGCCAGCCCGGGGAGCGCCGCCGGCTCTATCCCAGGTTCCGTGTTCTGGTGATGGGGTGGTCTCACTCGGTCCTGCTGGCGCAGGTGGCGCACATGCAGACCCTGTTCGGGCCGGGGAAGCTGAACCCCGGGCTGAGTGTGAGCGTCCCGATGCATCAGCTCGGGGTGCGCACAGTGCGTGAGGGAGGACGGGAGTGGATGGAGTTGGTGGGGGCCGCCGAACTTGACTGGCAGCTGCTGCCCGAGGACCCTCCTCGGCCGGCGCAGTTGGTCATGATCGACGACCTGGGCACCACACACGCGCGCAGCGCAGCGGAGGCGAACGCGCTGCTGGACCGCGCATGCACCGAGTGCTACGCGCCAGCTGGCCTGGTGGTGAATGAGAAAAAGGTCGAGCGGGCGCGGGAAGGTCAAGCTGTGGAGATCCTGGGCATCGAGTTTCACCAAGATGGGAGCTTGTGGCCGTCGGCGAAGCGACTGGCCCTCCTGGTCCACGACACCGAGGCGGTGCTGGCTCGGGGACGTGCAAGCTACCATGAGTTGGCCTCCCTACTGGGACGCTGGGTATGGATCCAGCTGCTGCGCAGGAGTCTGCTAAGCACCTGGTTCCACGCCTACAGGATGCTCCACCAAGTGCTGGCCCTCCACAAGGGAGGACGCTTCCAACTCTGGGCAAGTGTGCGCCGGGAGCTCTGGGCGGCTGTCTGCCTGGCTCCCCTGGTGCATGCGCAGCGCAACCAGCCACTGGACACCACCGTCGTGGCCAGTGACGCGTCGAGCCGGGGCTCCGGTGTGGTGTACGCCCGTCTGGCAGAGGCAGACGTGAAGGCTTTGTCCAACTGCCGCGAAATGAAGGGGTGGAAGACTCTGTGTGTAGGGTCGGAAGAGGTCGGTGTGGAGCGAACGGGGGAGAGGGAACATCGGGCGGTGGCGACCGCCCGCTGGCGTGTGGCGGTGAAACACCGGTGGAGGGACGCGGGGGCGCACATCAATGAGAAAGAGGCGCGCGCAGCCGTGCAGAGCCTAGAGTGGGGGCTGCGGACGCGGGCGCGGTGGGGGCGACGGCACGTACGGCTGGTGGATAACACCGCCGTTGTGGGCGCAGTGGTGAAGGGACGGTCATCATCTTACCGCCTCAACACGTGGTGCCGCCGCGCTGCCGCCCTGGGCTGTGCCAGCAACACCAGGTACCACTGGGTGTACATCCGCTCGGAGCGAAACCCCGCTGACGCGCCCAGCCGGGGACGGTGGGTGCGGGACCTTACCGCCGATGGCGATGTGGAGAGTAACCCGGGGCCGGGAGGGCGGCAGGAACTGCTGGAGAGCACCGTGCTGCCCGCGACCCTGCGCAGCTACCATCGCGCAGTGATCGCGTACCTCCTGTGGGCTGAGCCCTATGGTGCTGTACCGCCGGAGGAAGCGGAGAGCGTGTTCTGCGAGTGGCTCGTGTCTGTCTACGAGGATGGAGGGGGAGCAGCCTGGCGTTCCATGTGCATGAGGGCGCTGTGTGGGCTGCAACTGTACTACCCCAGCCAAGTGCAGGGGTGGCGCGAGGCCCGCCGGCTCCTGTACGGGTGGCAGCGACGCGTGCAAACGCATAGCCCCAATCCGGTGCCGTGGGAGCTGCTCTACCTGGTGGTGCAGCTCCTCCGCTGGCAGGGGGCGCCCATGGCAGCAGCCGTGTGCGTCATCACTTTCCAGCAATACCTGCGCATCGGGGAGGCCTTCAAGCTCCGAGTGGGGGACGTGGCACTGCGTGGCGACCGTCGCCTGGGGCAGCGGGGACTGGGCGCGCTTCTTCTGCGGGATCCCAAGACAGCCAAGGGGGGTGCATGGTTGATCTCCCTCGATCTGGATTCCCTGATTTGTCGGGGCGGAGGGAGCGAAGGAGGCGAGGGACGCCGCTGGGTGACAGCACATATAAAAAGTAAATAGCATTTAATATTTTATAATAGGCCCTGGTCTTTTATAAGGGGCAGTAGTCACAATTTATAAGGGCCCTGGAATTTAATAAGGGGCGCCAGTGTGGTGGTACGAGATCTGCCCTCTAATAGGGTGCAAGTCCGTACAAGTAACTTGTAAACTAGTTCTAAGTACTTGGACGTAGTTCCAAGTACTTCACTTGGCCTACAGGGTAGTACAGTCTACTTCAATCTACTTCAAACTAGTTCATTCTAGTTCAAACCAGTGCTGACGTGCTTCGGCGTAGCATTGGACGCTCAGGAGGTGAACGGACCTACTGGGGTGTAGTAGACCAAGACTAAACGTAGTACAATGTCAAAAGAATTAGTAGGGATGGGTTCCTTGTAGTACAACTGGCCAAGGGTGCTTTTGGCGCCAAAACCAGGTGTACCGGACTTGCATCCGCCACAGTGGGCAAGTACGCTGCCACTTCGCATGGTGTACGAATATTGTATGGGTCACGGAATTGTGTTTCGACCCGAATTAGAAGGACCTGGGCCGCCGCCGGCCCAAGTCTGAGAAAAAGTGCTGGCATATAACCAGCCGAGGTGTGCCTGTGCTGGTATTCGTTTTTATTAGTGGTGACGGCCAGCCATGGTGGCTGGCAATGATTTAAACGAATGCAAAAGGCCTCCCCGAGTCCGGGGGGGCTGGGAATGAATTTTATTTAGAGACGCGCGACGGTGGTCGGCGTCCAAGCGGTCGTTTGAGGGCCAGTCGTTGAAAATCGGGGCAGAAATTGCGGATTTAGTGCCGAAATCTGCGGTAGGGTGCCGGCAATCTTTTTCGGCCTTAACTGACCTGGGACGAGGCGAATAAAGGTTGCTTGGACCTGTTTCGATGGTTCTAAACGACGAGCAAAGGTGGCCGGCTGCTGTCCCGTCGTTTGAGGGGTGGGCATAGAAATTTTGACCCGAAATTGAGTCGCAAGGCCGGAAAGTGCGGTAAGGGAACGAAAATTCTATTTCGGCCCTGGGCGTGCTTGTTCGAGCTGTTTTACGTTTGATACTGCCTTGCACGATGACCCTCAACGACGAGCAGTGTAAAAAATATAGTAGGCTGCAAAGCCGGCTGCCCAAGATCTGAATGCGGCATCATTAGCTATCTTTGGCTCTCGGGGCTTTGCGGGCAGGGCATACCGCGTCGCAGCCCGATGGCTTTGATGGAGCGGGTCGGCTGGTCCATTACGTGATGGTAACGTGAAAAAGAATATGTGGAGCCGAATTTTATGGGGAAAACCGGTGGCATGAGGAGCGCTGGGTGTGGCTCCCTGGATTTTATTTCTCGAGAGCTTACGTGGTGGTAAGGCGGCTCGGCGGCCTTGGGCCAGTGGTGGCCGGTTGGGGGAGGTGCCTTTCTTGACGGCTTTGGGGAGCTAAGGACAGTGGTGTTTTGGAACTGGGGGGAGGCAAAATGAGCGGCCTACGTAAAAAGACTTTTGGGCGCTGCCAGGCTGGAACCCTGAGAGCTTTGGGATGACATCTGTAATGGCATCCAAGAGGTGGCAATTTTAATGGGGGGAGCCTGGTGAGACCGGCTGGTTTTGACGGTTGTGAGGGCTAAGAGCAGGGGCGCTTGCTCAAGATAGCCTAAGTGACCGGCTAGCTGTCCTGAGAATGGAATGGAGATTACACCTTGCTATGTATGCCGCCGGCAGCCCTCTAGGGCGAGTACCTGGGGATGCTTGCACCCCGGGTTACGCCCTGCAAACAGAGGGCTGTGACCGTAGCTGCAGCTTGTGGCATGTGACTTTTGGCGAGTCGCTGGGCCATAGCACTGGATCGTGACAGTTATGGCATGAGGAGCGCGAGGAGGATGGTGTAGGGTGGAAGTTGGCAGACGTGCCAGCTATTTTCGCTGGACGAGGAGGGGGGAAAGGTGTGGGGGATTGATTGACCGTACCTTTGGTTGGACGCTGTTCTCTCCTATCCAAGGGGGATGAAGGCATTGTTTGAGACTTCGCTAGTGGGGCACACTCCAGCAGACAAGTTGGGGCCCCACTGTTGGTGACAGGCTTCCCCGCGACCAGTAAGTGAGGGGCACTCTAGCAGTCATGCTAGGCCTTCACTATTGGTGACGGGTCCTCCACGGCCAGAATGGCCAGGCTGGGGGAAGCGGGAAGTGAGATGGCAGCATCAGCTGGCTGAAGGGGCCTGCAGATGCTTTATTCACCAATTATGCGACTTTGGTCCAAGAGTCTCTTGTGCGTAAACGTATTTTGTAAAAAATAATGTCTGGAGCCCTCAGTGATGGAGTGAACGAGTTGAGACATGCATAGGGATGGTTGATCTCCCTCGATCTGGATTCCCTGATTTGTCGGGGCGGAGGGAGCGAAGGAGGCGAGGGACGCCGCTGGGTGACAGCACATATAAAAAATAAATAGAGCATTTAATATTTTATAATAGGCCCTGGTCTTTTATAAGGGGCAGTAGTCACAATGTATAAGGGCCCTGGAATTTAATAAGGGGCGCCAGTGTGGTGGTACGAGAACTGCCCTCTAATAGGGTGCAAGTCCGTACAAGTAACTTGTAAACTAGTTCTAAGTACTTGGACGTAGTTCCAAGTACTTCACTTGGCCTACAGGGTAGTACAGTCTACTTCAATCTACTTCAAACTAGTTCATTCTAGTTCAAACCAGTGCTGACGTGCTTCGGCGTAGCATTGGACGCTCAGGAGGTGAACGGACCTACTGGGGTGTAGTAGACCAAGACTAAACGTAGTACAATGTCAAAAGAATTAGTAGGGATGGGTTCCTTGTAGTACAACTGGCCAAGGGTGCTTTTGGCGCCAAAACCAGGTGTACCGGACTTGCATCCGCCACAGTGGGCAAGTACGCTGCCACTTCGCATGGTGTACGAATATTGTATGGGTCACGGAATTGTGTTTCGACCCGAATTAGAAGGACCTGGGCCGCCGCCGGCCCAAGTCTGAGAAAAAGTGCTGGCATATAACCAGCCGAGGTGTGCCTGTGCTGGTATTCGTTTTTATTAGCCCACCCAACCCACCCTGAGGGAAGTGAGATGGCAGCATCAGCTGGCTGGGGGGGCCTGCAGATGCTTTATTCACCAATTATGCGACTTTGGTCCAAGAGTCTCTTGTGCGTAAACGTATTTTGTAAAATCTCTTCTGCGCATCGGGGAGGCCTTCAAGCTCCGAGTGGGGGACGTGGCACTGCGTGGCGACCGTCGCCTGGGGCAGCGGGGACTGGGCGCGCTTCTTCTGCGGGATCCCAAGACAGCCAAGGGGGGTGCACAGGCGGTGGTGGTGCAGGATCCCCTCTCGCTGTACGTGCTCGAGCGCCTGTGCGCTGGGCGGGAGCCCGAGGAGCCCTTGTTTGGGAGCCTCAACTACAGCCAGTTCTCTCGTCGGTGGCACGCGGCGTGGGATGTTCTGGGCCTGCGGGGGATGTTTCCGCCCTACTCCATGCGACATGGTGGGGCAACGTACGACTACCTGCAGGGCGTTTCACTCCCAGACATCCAGAAGCGCGGGCGTTGGCGCCAGTTCAAGTCGGTGGACCACTACGTGGGCCTGCACCGTGCTCTAGCGGTGCAAGTTCCGCAGTGGGTGTGGTTGCTGGCTGAGGAGTTCCCCCCCGCTCAGTGGAGTTCACACTGGCCATAGAAAGTGTGGGGATGCGCCTGCCCCGGTCTAGGCCGGGGGGCGCAGTATAAAACGATGCAGCTCCGTTGGAGGAGTCGGCAGGGCGCACTCCAGCGGACACGCTGGGGCCCTGCTGGTTTTGGGCGTCACGCCATCATCCTGATTTCCGGTTTGGCTCAACTTCGACCGTATCCTGCCTTGGACAGAGCCGGCGGGGCGCACTCTAGTGGATACTCTAGGGCTCTGCGGGTACCTGCATTGACAGGTGCAGGGGAGGCGCACTCTAGCAGCCACGCTAGGGCTTCCCCCTCTACAACCACTCCAGATGCGGCCGGGGACGGCCAGGTTGGAGATGCGGGTGTTATATGGTGGCAGCCGCCTGGGACTTGCGCACAATTTGCCAGTCTCTCGGTCTACCAAGGCCTGCAAGCGGCTTAAGCATATAATTTTGCAATAAACAAGTTCTGGTGCCTTCTCAAACAAAGTGAACCTGAAAGCATGCACAGAGGATGGTTGATCTTACGATCTGGATTCCCTGATTTGCGACTAAGGGGAGCGGAGTGCGAGTCGGTGCCGCTGCCTCATGGCTGATCTGCGAGAAATGCTCATGGAAAGGGTGAAAGTCCCTGCAAATGACCTCTGGACTGCTTCCAAGTACTTGGATGTAGTTCAAAGTACTTCATTGGTACTACAGGGTAGTACAATCTACTTCAAACTAGTTCAAACTAGCTCAGGCTAGTAAAGATTCGTTCAGGTGTAGCACAACCTGCCTAGGAGGTGGTATGACCACCTGGGTTGAAGTAGACAGTGACTAAACGTAGTACAATGTCGAAAGAATCAGTACAAATGGGTTCTTTGTAGTACAACTGTTCAGTGGCACCTGGGCGCCGCGCCAGTACAGTACCGGACTTGCATCCGTCACCGTGCGCATGCAATGCAGCCAATTTATTGAGGAAGACATGGCGGCGCATGTTCTGGTGCCTTCTCAAACAAAGTGAACCTGAAAGCATGCACAGAGGACCGTCAACAATAGTGAAGGCCTAGCATGCCTGCTAGAGTGCCCCTCACTTACTGGTCGCGGGGAAGCCTGTCACCAACAGTGGGGCCCCAGCTTGTCTGCTGGAGTGCGCCCCACTAGCGAAGTCTCAAACAATGCCTTGATCCCCCTTGGATAGGAGAGAACAGCGTCCAACCGAAGGTACGGTCAATCAATCCCCCACACCTTTCCCCCCTCCTCGTCCAGCGAAAATAGCTGGCACGTCTGCCAACTTCCACCCTACACCATCCTCCTCGCGCTCCTCATGCCATAATTGTCACGATCCAGTGCTATGGCCCAGCGACTCGCCAAAAGTCACATGCCACAAGCTGCAGCTACGGTTACAGCCCTCTGTTTGCAGGGCGTAACCCGGGGTGCAAGCATCCCCAGGTACTCGCCCTAAAGGGCTGCCGGCGGCATACATAGCAAGGTGTAATCTCCATTCCATTCTCAGGACAGCTAGCCGGTCACTTAGGCTATCTTGAGCAAGCGCCCCTGCTCTTAGCCCTCACAACCGTCAAAACCAGCCGGTCTCACCAGGCTCCCCCCATTAAAATTGCCACCTCTTGGATGCCATTACAGATGTCATCCCAAAGCTCTCAGGGTTCCAGCCTGGCAGCGCCCAAAAGTCTTTTTACGTAGGCCGCTCATTTTGCCTCCCCCCAGTCCCAAAACACCACAGTCCTTAGCTCCCCAAAGCCGTCAAGAAAGGCACCTCCCCCAACCGGCCACCACTGGCCCAAGGCCGCCGAGCCGCCCTACCACCACGTAAGCTCTCGAGAAATAAAATCCAGGGAGCCACACCCAACGCTCCTCCAGCCACCGGTTTTCCCCATAAAATTCGGCTCCACATATTCTTTTTCACGTTACCATCACGTAATGGACCAGCCGACCCGCTCCTTCAAAGCCATCGGGCTGTGACGCGGTATGCCCTGCCCGCAAAGCCCCGAGAGCCAAAGATAGCTAATGATGCCGCATTAAGATCTTGGGCAGCCGGGTTTGCAGCCTACTATATTTTTTACACTGCTCGTCGTTGAGGGTCATCGTGCAAGGCAGTATCAAACGTAAAACAGCTCGAACAAGCACGCCCAGGGCCGAAATAGAATTTTCGTTCCCTTACCGCACTTTCCGGCCTTGCGACTCAATTTCGGGTCAAAATTTCTATGCCCACCCCTCAAACGACGGGACAGCAGCCGGCCACCTTTGCTCGTCGTTTAGGACCATCGAAACAGGTCCAAGCAACCTTTATTCGCCTCGTCCCAGGTCAGTTAAGGCTGAAAAAGATTGCCGGCACCCTACCGCAGATTTCGGCACTAAATCCGCAATTTCTGCCCCGATTTTCAACGACTGGCCCTCAAACGACCGCTTGGACGCCGACCACCGTCGCGCGTCTCTAACTAAAATTCATTCCCAGCCCCCCCGGACTCGGGGAGGCCTTTTGCATTCGTTTAAATCATTGCCAGCCACCATGGCTGGCCGTCACCACTAATAAAAACGAATACCAGCACAGGCACACCTCGGCTGGTTATATGCCAGCACTTTTTCTCAGACTTGGGCCGGCGGCGGCCCAGGTCCTTCTAATTCGGGTCGAAACACAATTCCGTGACCCATTCAATATTCGTACACCATGCGAAGTGGCAGCGTACTTGCCCACTGTGGCGGATGCAAGTCCGGTACACCTGGTTTTGGCGCCAAAAGCACCCTTGGCCAGTTGTACTACAAGGAACCCATCCCTACTAATTCTTTTGACATTGTACTACGTTTAGTCTTGGTCTACTACACCCCAGTAGGTCCGTTCACCTCCTGAGCGTCCAGTGCTACGCCGACGCACGTCAGCACTGGTTTGAACTAGAATGAACTAGTTTGAAGTAGATTGAAGTAGACTGTACTACCCTGTAGGCCAAGTGAAGTACTTGGAACTACGTCCAAGTACTTAGAACTAGTTTACAAGTTACTTGTACGGACTTTCACCCTATTAGAGGGCAGATCTCGTACCACCACACTGGCGCCCCTTATTAAATTCCAGGGCCCTTATACATTGTGACTACTGCCCCTTATAAAAGACCAGGGCCTATTATAAAATATTAAATGCTCTATTTATTTTTTATATGTGCTGTCACCCAGCGGCGTCCCTCGCCTCCTTCGCTCCCTCCGCCGCGACAAATCAGGGAATCCAGATCGAGGGAGATCAACCATCCCTATGCATGTCTCAACTCGTTCACTCCATCACTGAGGGCTCCAGACATTTTTTTTTACAAAATACGTTTACGCACAAGAGACTCTTGGACCAAAGTCGCATAATTGGTGAATAAGACATCCTAGTTCATTCTAGTTCAAACCAGTGCTGACGTGCTTCGGCGTAGCACTGGACGCTCAGGAGGTAAACGGACCTACTAGGGTGTACTGCACAGCCTGGCCCTCCCGCGCCCGCTCGACCTTTTTCTCATTCACCACCAGGCCAGCTGGCGCGTAGCACTCGCTGCATGCGCGGTCTAGCAGCGCGTTCGCCTCCGCTGCGCTGCGCGCGTGTGTCGTGCCCAGGTCGTCGATCATGACCAACTGCGCCGGCCGAGGAGGGTCCTCGGGCAGCTGCAGCCAGTCAAGTTCGGCGGCCCCCACCAACTCCATCCACTCCCGTCCTCCCTCACGCAATGTGCGCACCCCGAGCTGATGCATCGGGGCGCTCACACTCAGCCTGGGTTTCAGCTTCCCCGGCCCGAACAGGGTCTGCATGTGCGCCACCTGCGCCAGCAGGACCGAGTGGGACCACCCCATCACCAGAACACGGAACCTGGGATAGAGCCGGCGGCGCTCCCCGGGCTGGCCGACCTCGTCCGACCAGACTGGATGCAGCGCGAACCACTCCCGCCACTCCGTTGGCACGGAGAAGCGGTAGTAGTACGTCTCCAGGTCCGTTTTGCTCGAGTAGCTGGGCGCGCCCCCTGCCATCTCGGCCACCGCCCCCACATCTGGCAGGTAACAGCCGCCAGGGGTGAGGAACTTGCCGTTGCTCTGCACCATGTTGCAGATGAGTCGCTGGCGCTGGGCTGACAGGTCCACCACCCCTGGATCGCGCTTGGGCACGCCGAACAGGCCGTTGGTGACCGGGGGCTCCTCCTCGCTATACTCTGTCATCCCGGTCTCCGCCAGCCGCACGCTCAGGCGCGCGTACTCAGTGTCGCTCGCACAGCCATGCGTCACTCGCCTTCGACGCCCTGGCTGCACTACCTGCTCCTCCCTCAAAATATTTTTTATGTTGCCGTATACCTCCCTCAACTGGGGGGCCGGGAGGCAGTCTATCAGCGGCACGCTGCCCGCCACTCCGCCCGCAGGCAGCGCAAGTCTCTCTGGGACAATCATTTCATATTGCCCGTCGGGCCCATAGGGCCCAGACTCAACGTCATGCACCAGGTCCTCTGCCGCTACGGCTCTCAGCCGGCGCTCATGGACCTGGGCGGCAATCTCCAGCCCTTGTAGGGCCGCCTGCTGGGCAGCGGTGCAGGGAGCCGTTGCCGTCGCCCCGCTAGTGCGGCGCCCTGGGGGCCCGCCGGCAGGCGTGGCCATTGCTGGCCCCGCCCCACACCCGGCCGCCCCCACAGGCGGTTCCCGTGTCCCCCCCCACATCCAGTTCAGGCCTTCCACGAGCCAGACCATGAGCAGCAAGCGTGCCCGCCGCCGCGTGGCTCGCTGCAGCCTGCGTCGTGAGCGCAGGCGGGACCGGTCGAGGAGCTGGACGGCCGGAACTGGGAGGGGGAACACGCCGCGCCCCCTCACTTCTGCTTGTTGCTAGTGGAGGAGGAGGCCACCGCCCCCCCATCCACCTTGGGCAGCTGACCCGCGCGTCGTGCTCCTTCTTGGCGGCCTTGAGAGCCCATCGCGCCGCCCTCGTCCGCTGGCTGCCGCTCTCCACCACCGGCAGCACGAAGGCGGCCTGGGCGACCCACGCGCCCTGGCCCCGCTCGCTCTCCACCACCATGAGTGACTCCAAGATGCGTGCAAAGTACTCCATGCACGCGAGCTCGGTCACCGCCGTGACTCCCAGCTCCTTCACCGCCACGTCCAGGGCGTGGCACAGGTTGACCGCGATGTCCATGCGCTCGCGACTCTGCCACCCGCTGGTCTGGCCTGGCCCACGGATGAACATGGGCTTCAGGCCCTCCAGCCCAGCCCGCAGACTGCCCCCGTACCGGTCCTTGGCCGTTTGCAGGTACTCGGGCAGCACCCGCAGCTTGTACCGGTAGTCCTCCACCTCCCAAGGGATACTGGTGGCAGTCCCCGGCAGGGCGACCCCCTTGGTCATGGGCACAGCCAACACATGGCCGCTCGCTGGGTCGGCGCGACCCGGTAGGCGGTCCCTGCGGCGCCGACTGCTGCTGCGCCGGCCCAAGTCGCTGCTGCTGTCGCTGCTGCTGCTGCTGCTGCTGCTGCTGCTGCTGCTGCTGCTGCTGCTGCTGCTGCTGCTGCTGCTGCTGCAACGGCACGTGCGATGGCGGCACTTGGGACACTTGGCCGTCTTGGCTCGCGCCGGTGCTGGGGCCACTGGTTTGGCGCCGGGCAGGATTGTCCCACCCCCCCGCGCCCCTTGCTGGGCCGCTGGGTGTGAGCTGTGCAAGGCATACCCCTCTGCAGGCTCCTCGTCCCCCGCCACGGACGCGGGGGCCGTCACCCATCCCCCCTGGCCGCCCCGGGGCTCTTCCCCAGTGCCTGGGCCTCCAGCCCCCGGCCACCCGGCTCCCCAGTACCCCGGGGGGGGGGGGCAGGCACCCAGTAACCGCCCCCTGGCACTGCTCCTTCTACTGCCCCACTGGTGTACCCCATGGAGGGGCTACCCCCGTGGCGTGCGGGCCACCAGCCCAAAGTGGGGCTATCCCAGGGTGGGGTTGAGGGGTGTGCCCACCCGGCACTCACAGTGCAGGGCCCAATGGGGGGTGCCCTCCTCCCTGCAAGCCGGCAGGGCCCCCCCCCACCCCCCCCGCACCCATCACCCCCAGTCCACCCATGACGGCGCCCGTGCGGGCAATCATGGAGGGGTCCATGGCCAACAGGTGGGCCCCCGCAGCCCCTCCCTTGCCACCGCTGCGCCCCCCCCCCACAGTTGATGCCGTGCCCCCTACCCCCTTTCCCCTGGCCCCTCCAGCCACCAGGGGGGTGCCTCCCACCACCTTCCCTCGCCCAGCAAATGGCGTGGCACCACTGCCAACAGTCTCCCCACCTCCTGGGAGACCTGTGCCAGTCTCCTGAGCCGATCCTAGGGCCCATGGTTGCCGCAATTTTTGCCAAATCATTGGAAAAATTCGCAGCTTGAGGCGCCCCATCATTTTGCTCATCTCCAGAGGCCCCAGACATGTCCCCCAACATATCTTCGGCCTCCTCAGAGCCTACGAAGCCCCCCTCGGCCCCCATTTCGGCCAGGAACCCCTCTGGCAGTTTGTGCTCCAAGGAAAACGCGATATTCTTTCCCACTTCACTAGGAACTCGCTACTGAGAAAACTGAGATTTCCTGAGATTTCCTGAGATGTTCCTGAGATTTCCTGAGATTTCCTGAGATTTTCCTGAGATTTCCTGAGATTTCCTGAGAAAGTGACCTGAGATTTCCTGAGATTGGCCTGAGAAAATTGGCTTTTTCTCAGGAAATCTCAGGAAATCTCAGGGCTAAGTGGAAACTGAGATTTTACGTGGACACTGAGATTTTTTTTTCTCAGGCTGAAAATCTCAGGGCATTTTCTCAGGCGCTGAAAATCTCAGGGCATTTTCTCAGGCGCTTAAAATCTCAGGGCATTTTCTCAGGCACTTAAAATCTCAGGGCAATTTCTCAGGCATGCCATTTCCAGAATTAAATGTGTATTCTAACAAGCATAACACCATCATGCAATAAATCCAACAATTCATTAATGAATTAAATACGTTATTAGCACATCTTGTGGTATTAGGCGTGGCATTCATGGCATCACGCTGTTTGATAGTAATGAACTTATGTTTCATTGTGGCATTCTGTTACTCATCGTTTCAATACCATCAAAATATAAAACATCGACTCAAAACTGCTCTCATCCTATTTCTGGATTGCTAGCTGATGGCTCATGGCCATATAACAGCTGGCATGCCAGAGCCCAGCAACGGTGGTTTCACTCAATATTGATGTGTACGTCTTCTCGTCGAGCTTGTATGCTCCACGATCTGCATCAAGTAATCCCCCAAAGAAAGAAAGCATACAGAAAGCAAGGAGTTAAATTTACAAACATTATAATAATGCCATATGCAACATGATATTCCAAGAATGATATAGAAGGCGGGCATGCTGCCATGCATTGCGTGACTGCGTGCAGGCGTGCAGCTAGGTGTGCGTGCGTGGGCGAGTGTGTGCAGTTGTGCATGAGTGCGTTTGTGCAGGCATGCCTTGGCGGGTGGGTTGATGGCTGTGTGCAGGCGTGCGTGCGTGAGTGGGTGCGTGAGAGTGTGCAGCTATGTGTGCGTGTGCGTGCACTTGTGCATGTGTGCGTTTGTGCAGGCGTGCCTTGGTGGGTGGGTTGATGGCTGCGTGCATGCGTGCGTGCAAGGGTAGGTGCGTGGGAGTGTGCAGCTAGGTGTGCGTGCGTGCAGTCGGTGGGCGTGGTGAAGTCTCCGGGGTGTCGCTGTGGACATGGGTGGGGCACTGGACTCGTGGGTGATACCGTTGTGGGAGGTGAATTGGGTGGGTACTCGTGGTCCTGGGTATTGTAGAGTGTGTGTGTGTGTGTTGGACTATTGGGGGGACCCCCCCCTTTGGCGGGGGTCATGGGGGACATTGTTATGGGTTGATTATGTAGTAGTTGTGAGTCGCAGTTGTAGGTAGCTCGTGCGTAGGTCACAGGTTCGTGTGAGGGTTGGGGATGCTTGGGTTGCGTGGGTGGCTTAGGTATGGTACGTAGGCGGGCTTGCCGGTGGTCGGTGCAGCAGTGTCAGTTATGGTTGAGTGGACAGCTGATTGGTTGCCCCGGAGGCCGGGGTGGATGGTTATGCTTCACGTGGATGGTGGGGTGGAGTCATCGTATGTTGGGGCAGCGGGGGGCGGGGTGGGCGGGGTGCAGTGGTGTAGGGGAACCTCGTTGTGGGGCGGTAGGTTTGTTTAGTAGGTGGTTTGTTATGTTGGTGTGGAAGGTGGTGTATGTAATACGGAAGGGTGGTAGTCAGATAGGTTGGTTTGGGGGGACTCAAGGTGGATGGTCGGGTGGGTCATCGGATGGTTTGGGGGAGGAGGGCGGTGTTGCGGTGTTGTGGGGGACCTCAGCGTGGGGGCGAGAGTAGTCCGTAGTCAGGTGGGGATGGATAACGGCATGCGGATATCTGTGACGTATATTTGTGGGTGGGGCGGGTATGGAACAGGCAGGGGAGTGGGGCGAGTGGGAGTTAGCGGGGTGGAGGGTGCTGGCATTGTGGCGGGATGGTTGGAGGCACACGGACACACGTAATGGCAAGAGTAACTGCATGCATAGCAACATTGGACCAGCTGTTCCTAGAACATCTGCAACCCTCAGCATCAGAGTGAGATCGTACGTTATACGCGTTATACGGTCACGGTGGAGTATAATGTATAATACGGTATAATACGGTATAATACGGTATTATACGTTTTCGTACGGACACACTCAGAATACTCTGATTTTACACATTTTAAGACACCCACCATCAATCCACATGTTTTTAACACTGTTTTGGACATAATCCAAGGTTGCCCTACCCTCGGCTATACTCTATACGGTGGATATTGTGGACACGATCGATGTATTGCATGTAATACTGAGAATGTAAACGTGCGCATGCATAATTGTGTGTATGTGTATATATGTGGCTTTATATTGGTTATGTTTACTTGGGTGCCTTCACTTTGATGCAAGTAATTATATATTTTAATATATATATGTGGCTGTGCATGCACGCAAATACTACAGTAGTATACAATTAATGCATGTAGTATGTTTGCATGGTGCGATGCTATGTGAATATACTTCCACTGTGCATTGCCTAGGTCCACTTCTCGTTGAAGGGCACCAGAACTTGTTTATTACACTATATGTTGAAGCCGACCGGACTTAGTAGACAGAGAGACATAAAATATTTTTTGGCAGTCCCTGGCCGCCGCTTCCACTTGACCCCCCAAGACAAAACAGAAAAGGGTGGGTGGGTGGGGAAAACTGATAAGCTGGCTTGGCAGCCATCACCACCTTGAAATACATCGCATCAACGTTGCATCCGTGACACACGCAAGTGCGGCGCCCCGCTGGCGCGGCGCTCCATGTAAGAATGACCTCAGAATACTACTGTACTAGATCTAGGACCCTGATACTACTTTTTTCAACATTGTACTACATTTTTATGATGTCACACATGTTCTGTCATGCCAGAACCGTTCAGCAACCACCTGGCATATCTTGAGGGTCCCTGGATACTAGTTGAAGTAGATTGAACTCGTTTGAACTAGTTTGTACTACCTGTACTAACTTTGAACTAGTTCGAACTACATCTGAGGCCCATCCAAGGCTGTCAGACCCTCCAGAGAGGGCGTGGCCACCCCGTTTGGCTCCCGCATGTCGACTTGCACCACTGGGCAACGGTGTAGCGCCTCCAAGGTAGCGGCGCACCTCCATCCCTCCGCTCCCCCAGGCAAAATCAGGGAATCCCGATCGTAAGATCAATCATCCACTGTGCATTGCCTAGGTCCACTTCTGGTTGAAGGGCACCAGAACTTGTTTATTACACTATATGTTGAAGCCGACCGGACTTAGTAGACAGAGAGACATAAAATATTTTTTGGCAGTCCCTGGCCGCCGCTTCCACTTGACCCGCATCTCCAACCTGGCCGCAGGCCGTACATCTGGAAACCGCGTCAGGAGCCATGGGAGGGCACATCCTTACCCTCCAGCTGGTGAAGCCCTAGCGTGTCCGCTAGAGTGCGCCTCACCGAAGTATGGCCGAAATCTACGGCCCAAAGTGACGACGCCAGTCACGGGGGGGCAGTCTGCCCGCGAGGTCCCACACCACCTGGGGCACCCGCACCTGCAGGGCGCGGTGGAGCCCCACGTAATGGTCCACGGACGAAAACTGGCGCCACCGGCCACGCTTTTGGATGTCCGCGATTGGTACCCCGCGCAGGTAGTCATGGGTGGCCCCCCCGTGGCGCATGCTGTAGGGTGAAAACATCCCCCGCAAGCCAAGGAGGTCCCAGGCGGCGTGCCACCGCCGCAAGAAACGGCTGTAGCTGAGTGCGCCAAAGAGCAGCTCCTCGTGCGCCCGCCCAGCACACAGGGCGCCAAGCAACGTGAGTGAAAGGGGCTCAACAACCACCACTGCCTGGGCCTGGCCCTTGGCTGTCTTGGGGTCGCGTAGCAGCAGCGCACCCTGGTTACTGGGCCCCAGGCGGAAGTCCCCGCGCAGAGCCACGTCCCCCACGCGAAGCTTGAACGCTTCTCCGATGCGCAAGTATTGCTGAAAAACAATGATGCAGCAGCAGGCAGCTAATATCGAGCCTTGTGCACGAAGAATGTTTGCCACGAGGTACAGTAGCTGCCACGGGACGGGGTGAGGGCTCTGCACGGGAACTCGTCGCGCCCAGCCGGCCAGCAAGCGACGCGCCTCGTACCACCCCTTAATCTCGTTGGGGAAGTACAGCTGCAGCCCGCATAATGCGCGCACAACCATGGTCCGGCTTCCCCCTTCCTCATACACGCTGACCAGCCACTCACAAAAGACGCCTTCCGCCTCCGTCTTGGCCACGGGAGCGAGGGGTTGACCATACTCCACGTACGCCCTCAGCGCTCGGTGATATGCAGCTAGCGTGCTGGGCTGCACAGTGGCCTCCAGCAATTCCTGCCGCCCATGTGGCCCCGGATTGCTCTCCACGTCGCCATCCGCAGTGAGGTTGCGCACCCATCGACCACGACTGGGCGCGTCGGCCGGGTTGCGCTCCGACCTCACATACACCCAGTGGTAGCGGGTGTTGCTGGCCAGCCCTAGCGCGATCGCCCGGCGGCACCAGGCGTTCAGCCGGTAGGACGACGAACGCCCTTTGACGAGCGCACCGACAACTGCCGAATTGTCCACCAGCCGCACGTGACGTTGCTGCCAGTGAACCTGTGAGCGCAGGCCCCACTCGATCCCTTGCACAGCCGCACGAATCTCCTTCTCGTTGATGTGGGCCGAGGGATCGAGCCACCGGTGGGCAAGAGCGGTGCGCCACTGCGCCGCTGCCATGGCTCGGTGCTCAATCTCCCCTGTGCGCTCCACGCTGGCCGTCTCAGAGTCCACACAGAGCGTCTTCCAGCCCTTCCGCTCCCGACAGTTGGACAGGCCACGCACCGCAGGCGCCTCCCACCGGCTGTACACCACCCCAGAACCGTGGGTTGACGCATCAGTGGCCACCACGGTGCAGCTCAGGGGCTGGTCGCGCTGCGCATGCACCAGCGGGGCCAAGTCCATTGCAGCCTGGAGCTCTTCCCTTACACTACCCCACAGCCGATAGCTCCAGCCCCGCTTGTGCACCAGGACTTGCTGCAGCAAGCGGTAGGCGTGAAACCAGATGGACAGTAGACCCCGACGCAGCAAGTGGACCCACACCCACCGTCCCAGCAACGAGGCCAGTTGGTGGTAAGTGGCCCGTCCACGCCCCAGCATTGCCTGCGTGTCGCGCACCAAGGCCGCCATCCGGGCCGCGCTCGGCCGCATGGACCCGTCCTGGCAGAACTCAATCCCCAAGATTTCCACCGGGCGCCCCTCCTCAGCTCTCTCCACCTTCTTCTCGTTGACCACCAACCCCTTGGGACCGTAGCTCTCCTCGCACGCCTTGGTGAGCACGGCGTTGGTCTCCTCCGCGCTCCGCCCATGGGTGACCCCCAGATCATCGATCATGACCAGCTGAGCGGGATGTGGGGGATCCTCCGGCAGCAGCCGCCACGCTGCACTGGCTGCGCTCTCCACCAACTCCAGCCGGTCCATGCCATCCCCGCGCACTGTGCGCACCCCCATCAAGTGCATGGGATATGACAGCCCTCTCTTGGCATCGAGCACCCCGCCCCGTAGAGACAGTGCAGGTGGGCAACCTGTGCAAGGACCACCGAGTGGCTCCAGCCCATGACAAGGACCCGGAACCTGGGGTACAACTTTCGCCGTCGTCCCAGCTGGCCGACCTCATCGGACCACACGGGGGGCAGCGAGAAATAGGGGCGCCAGCTCTCAGGTACCTCGAACCGGTAATAGTAGGTGTCAAGGTCTGTCTTGCCCGAATAGCATGGCGCCCCCACACTCAGCTCAGCGACCTCGCCCAAGTTAGGCAGGTAACAGGTAGGCGGCTTGAGGAAGCGCCGGTTGCACGGCACCATATTCCCTATAAACCGCTGCCGTCGTTCGCTGGGCTCCACAACCCCGGGGTCTTTCTTGGGGACGGCAAAACAGCCGTTCACCACAGGGGCGCCTCCTCACTGTACTCGATCATCCGCGTCTCCGCCAGCCTGATGCTCAGTCGTGCGTACGCCGCATCGCTTGCACAACCATGAGACACCCGGCCCCGCCGCATCCACGCCCCCGCCTCCGCGTCGCATCTTTGTAGAATGTTGTTTATGTCCTCATACGTCCTCTGCCATGCCTCCGGCAGGCAGTCCAGCAGCTTGACACTACCTGCAGCTCCTCCTTTTGGCAGTGCCAGCCTCTCCGGGTCAATAATTTCGTATTGACCGCCCGGCCCGTATGGCGCGGGCTCTGCGTCCCCCGTGTCTGTCGCCTCCGCTACGGCGGTAAGCCGGCGGTTGTAGACGCGGGCAGCATCCTCCATCCCTTGTAGGGCGGCCCTTTGGGCGACGGTGCAGGGGCTCGCAGTAATAGCCTGCTGCTGCACCGCCGGTCCACCGGACCGTTCCCGGGTCCTGCCCCACAGCCAGTTCAGGCCCCTTGTGGCCCGCTCTTGACACCGCAGCCTTGCTCTGGCACGCAGAGCGCGCTGCAGCCTGCGGTTGGATCGCAGGCGGCTGCGGTCGAGCGGGGGACCATCTTCACTGGCAGCGGGAGCACACCCCTGCCCCTCACTTGTCCTTTTTGGCCGCCGCCGCCGCCGCCGATGCCAGCTCCGCCTCCTGGCGAGCCGCCTTCCGCGCTGCCCGGGCTGCTGCGCTTCCAATAGTACTGCCCTCCACCAGTGGCAGCAGGTGCATCGCCCCGTTGTTCCAGCCGCTGGTCTTCTCCACCATGAGGAACGCCTCGACCACACGCGCCAGGTACTCGAAGCAGGCCAGCTCCGTCACCACATCCTCCCCCAGCTCTTGGATGGCCACATCCAGAATGTAGGTCAGGTTGTTGCACACCAGATGGTGCGTGCTGTTCTTCCACCCGCGGGGGGCTCCCGGTGCAGCCCCAACGCCCTCCTGCTCCTTGCGAAGGGCCAAGCGGGCCTGCAGGCTCCCGTGCGCGACCTGGCGCGCATCCAGCACCTGCAGCGGCAGCACCCTGTCGTCGCGGTCCTTGACCAACAGGCGCCAGGCCACTTTGAAAGCTCGCCGGGGGAGACGCACCCCCTTGGTGGTTCGGCGCAGGTCTCTCTCCCTCACACGCTCCCGCGATCGACGCGAGCTCCGCTGGGAGGAGTCCCGACTCGTGCTCCGGCTGCTGGACCGCTGCCGCTCCTTGCGACGCTCGCGGGAGCGATCCCGACGCCCCTTGGGCTCCGCAGAACGGCCCCTGCCATGCCCACGTCGCTCCCGGGACTTGTCGCGGCGCGACCGAGCGCCACCCCTGCCCCTGCCACGGCCTCTGCTCTCGCTGTCGGAGCTGTCGCTGCTGCTGCTGCTGCTGCTGCTGCTGCTGCTGCTGCTGCTGCTGCTGCCGCGACTCTCGTCGCTCCCACTGCTGGTGTCTGTCGAGCCTGGGCTGCTCCCGCGCCGCGCGCGTCTCTTCTCCTGGCGCTTGCTCTTCGGATGGCCCTTGCCCCCCTTGTCCTCGCGCTGGCTCTTCCCTTTCCTCGCGTCCCTCCTCTTCCCCCGCGCCAGGGCTTGCAACTCCGCTCCGATGAGCTCGCGGACGCCCGCCAGAAGGGCAGCATTCTCTGCCAGCTTTCGGTTCCTGCCCTGAGACTTCTTTCCCTTGGCGCGAGCAGCAGCAGGGGCCAGCTGCTCGCGCGCGTCCAAAAAATCCTCAGAGCTCGTCGCGTCCTCCTCTTCCTCGTCGGTGCCGTTGCTGGGAGGATCCTTTCGGGTCCTTTCGCCCCTGGCTGGACCAGTCTTCCCCTTGCCCCCAGTGGCCACTGGGGGCTTCTTCATCTCTAGAGTAATGGCCTTGCACAACATGGAACCCATGTCGGAATCACTTGACCCCTCACTAATCTGGAGCCCTGCAGTCTTGAGAAACTGTCCCAAGGATGTCAAACGACCCTCAGACATAGTAGTAAGCCTTTGGGCCCAGTTTGGACCGAGATACTCAGTCAAGAACTTCAAAGTCGTTAACAACTCCTTGCCCCCCTGAAAATACGATTTTTTCACATTTAATAAGAAATCTCGGTCTACTGCCTCAAGGGTGGTGTCTTCGTGATCACTAGCCATTATAGAATTCAAAGATGAAGAAATTTCTCACAACTAGGCTCAATATTCCGCAATCTTGGAGACTGAGAAAAATTTCGGACTGAAAATTTGTCACTCAGTTCTACCTTGCGGACTTTTACTCCCGTTGCGCAAACCCGTCAAAACTTGGTGCGAAAACCGTCAAAATGATGTCGGCTATTGTCTCACGATTAGTTTGACACCAACTTTGTCAAAAACGGTGAAGTATTGCTCTAGTTGTGTTGAAAACTGATAAGCTGGCTTGGCAGCCATCACCACCTTGAAATACATCGCATCAACGTTGCATCCGTGACACACGCAAGTGCGGCGCCCCGCTGGCGCGGCGCTCCATGTAAGAATGACCTCAGAATACTACTGTACTAGATCTAGGACCCTGATACTACTTTTTTCAACATTGTACTACATTTTTATGATGTCACACATGTTCTGTCATGCCAGAACCGTTCAGCAACCACCTGGCATATCTTGAGGGTCCCTGGATACTAGTTGAAGTAGATTGAACTCGTTTGAACTAGTTTGTACTACCTGTACTAACTTTGAACTAGTTTGAACTACATCTGAGGCCCATCCAAGGCTGTCAGACCCTCCAGAGAGGGCGTGGCCACCCCGTTTGGCTCCCGCATGTCGACTTGCACCACTGGGCAACGGTGTAGCGCCTCCAAGGTAGCGGCGCACCTCCATCCCTCCGCTCCCCCAGGCAAAATCAGGGAATCCCGATCGTAAGATCAATCAGAGCTGCATGTGACTACAGGTGTGTGACTCGTGGTGTGCATTAATTAATTAATTAACTGAATTAATTAATTAATATTAATTAATCTCGTGTCCCCGTTGGGGAACCACGGAGGCTAAACAGGTGGGGATGTGATAAGTAACTCACATATTCTCACCTTCCATACAACAACCTTGTTTTCCAGCAGGCTGAAGAGCATGACAGGCGTCTATGAGCTCGCCAGCTCCTTGCAACGGTGATGCCGCTCCCAGGCAGCTAGGGTCCTTGACTACGCAATATAGAATGTCTACCGTGTGAAAACCTCCATACAGGAAGCGTAGCAAAGCCAGATAACTGCCCGATCAATTCTGGGTAGCTTTAGGAAGCATGGCATACGCAGCGTAAGGAAAACCATTGAAAGCTGCGGAAAATCTGATAGCACAACTGCAACAAGTGGAGAACAAAATAGCAAGAAAAACCCAGAAACGGCGCAAAAAGTTTCATGCCAGGTTCATTAAGAGCGCAAACAGATTGGGCGGTGACATGCGGCAAATCAACGTACCACGGCCGGCATTATTTCCTACCCAGGCGCGCAAGAAAAGCCAGCCAGCCATGGATGGATTAACCGCGGATCGCGCAGGCCTGAACGAAATCATTTTAGAAATGACAGGAAATGGCCGCAGATCGAAGATGCTTAGGTTATTTTCATGGTGTCCGTTACTAAACGGCTCTTGCTGCATCAAACTAACCCACGAATGTCGAGTTCTACCGTCGCAGGCACACATGCTAGATTATTCATCGCGGCCAAATTGACGTTGGATGAGACCCCCGTCCAAATCTGTACCAACAAAGGCAGCGAATTTGCAAATAGTGCAGATCTTGCTATGAAACATCATAATAGAACATCACTTTTAACCATCGGCTTAATTTTTTCGCCTGTCGCCCGCCGGATTAGCCATATTTTAACGGAACGCACGTCGCCATGGCCACCTCCGCACGGTGCGCGCACTGTGCACCACAATGTCAAAATAAGATCGCGTCGAATTGTGAAAGTTCAGACGGGTCAGTACTTATAGTAGAGATACGAAATCTGTGGCTTCAAATCGTTGCCCTGTCGTTCTGGCATCCTAGCCGCGCAAAACGTAAAAAAAACGCGGAAAACACGGCATTATACGGTATTATACGGTATTATACGTCATTATGCGCTAAAACGTATTACGTATGAAAAATCATACGCTAAAAGCCAGCGTATTACGTATTATACCGTATTATACCGTATTATACGGCGTATGATCTCACTCTGCTCAGCATGCAACAACCAACAGCAACTGACAACTGGCGACAGTGACAACGTTAGCAAGATGTGACGCCAAGTCCACTGTAGACCCCGATGTAATTTCAGGTGGTTCCCAGTCCTGCCGTGTACTTCACTTAATTCGGGGCCGCACACTTCGTTTGGTGCAGCAAGGGCTCGTGGCCGGTATGGTGGTAGCCGGTAGGCTTGATTGCCAAGGATATCCGGCGTGGCGGAGGGGCCGCAGGGAGCGAGGCACCATGGAGGAGGCGATGGAGCGATTTAAGAAATGTAGGCAGTAGCCCGGTGCCCAGCAGCAGCGGAAGTGGAAATATTGCTTGACGCGGTGCATGCGGGGGGATGGGTAGGCACTGCCTGCCATCACCCGGACATTTCCTGTTACGGCACAGCCCGCAGTCGGCCATATTGGAGGAGACGGGCCTTGCTGCGAATCGAGGGCGTGATATTGCACGGGAAAAATCATGCCGAGAGTCTCAGGGCGTCTCGCATGGTGACAGCTGCAGCGTGAGGGCCGACAAGCTCGAGATGCAGGTCTCGTCGGTACATGTGGGCCACTGGTGAGGTCGCCAATGTGATGGAGCCCTCTCCATCGTGCCAGTCGGACATCACTCAACAGCCAACAACGATCTTTTGTGCGACCAGCAGCCTCCTTAAGTCCGGACTCCGGACGCAGCGCCCCTCTCCAACGGACTGCACGCGGAAATTTGAAATTCAGCCCGGAGGGCACGCGCCGCGCCAGAGCTGGCACAGGAAGTGGACGTTGCACGTGAATTGGAGAACGCCACCGTGACAAAGACCAAGGCGATAACGGCAGGTACGCAGCCTTGGCAGCGCCATAATTTTACTTGGACACCATGCGCGGTGCTGTAGGCAGCCATATATATATCATTCACAGTGACTCGATGTAAAGTCGGGTGGTGCAATAGCGACATCACCGGGCCCGCTACGTTTTTTGTAGCGGGCCCGGCACCAACCAAGTGACGTGACTCTGCCAGATGATGATTTGATAACGCAGTTCAGCATTATCAAACGTGAACGTCAAGCACTCAATCGGCGAGTTTTTCGTGAGCCAGGAAGCGCTCTTCTCTAGGTATTCCTGTGGTTTCGCAGTTCCCTACATCTTGTGAGGTACATAGGGACAGTTTAGGCGAGAATACCAGGCCCTCTCTCTCTCTCTCTCTCTCTCTCTCTCTCTCTCTCTCTCTCTCTCTCTCTCTCTCTCTCTCTCTCTCTCTCTCTCTCTCTCTCTCTCTCTCTGTTCACTATCTCACTTTCTCGGTCCAAAAATCAAGCCATCACTCACAAACAGCCACGCGACTGCTGTGCTCTCACGCCGTCTCATTACACACAACTGATTTAGGTAATGCAACGTTGTTGGCGCGTCAAGGCGTCGGGTATTCATCTCACTTAAGATCGTTGTGTGTTCCCTTTGCTGCTTTGCTGGATAACGCATGTTTCCCTTGCATGCAGGCAATCTACCTAACACAACCATGGCGCACACATCGGCCAGCCCAGCATGGCGGGGAGGGCACCTGCGGACACAGATTTTGTAGGCTCTGAGACCTCGTCACATCGCTGTAGCACTGGACAGTCTCCTGCGGTAAATTTCTAGAAAGTCGTCCATTAATTTCAGCAATGATCGCTGGGACAGCCCTACGCGGATGTTATACTGCATTTGTAAGATGCTTGTGGCTGTGCATCTTGCCCGCCACCCTCGGACTGTGATTGAGTGCACTTCTCCTTCATGTGTTTTGTCAGTACAGTTTGTCATGCTAATGTAATGCAGAAAACCGCAATTCAGGCAGCAAGGTAGCAGCCATGTTGATTTTGATGATGATGATGATGATGACTCGGTTTAGGTGGTCTTTTGAACTTGTTGATTTTAATGAAATAAGTTTACCTGTGCGTGGTGTTGATTTGTCAGTTTGCTACGCCTTTGGTTGTCATGTTGACGTTTGTCATGTTAACATTTGTGGACATTTTGTCATGTTAACAATTTTTTTGCCTTTGTTTGTTAACGTCTTGACATTTCTTGACACATCACCTTGGTTTGTCAGTGTATTGACATTTTTTTCCGTGTTGATATGTTGATATTTCAAAGATTGTCAAGGTTTTGTCAACCTTTCAACATTCTGTCAAGGTTTGTCAAGCCTTTGATGTTGTCATGTCAAGCTTTTGTCAAGTTCTGTCAAGGTTTGTCAAGGTCATGGCAGTTGATATGTCAAGAATCTATATTACTAATTTGGCAATGTAAGGTAATCCGACACTATTCAGGGCATCACCGAGTACGCGGCCAATCCAGAAGGGGCGGACTGACTGACCACCAATCCGCGCGAAGCTCCCAGCGCACGGAAGAACTGCCAACCAATCCGCGCAAAGCTCCCAGCGAGCGAAGCGAGCGGCCGCTTTAGCGGCCTCCTCTCTGGAGGGCAGCGAAGGAGACCGTCAGTCCGTCACGATTCCTCTCCGGAGTGCAGCGAAGGAGTACGCTTCTACGAACTACAGTATGCGTCTACAGTGGGCAGCGGGCAGTCCCTCCATGGTCTCTCTACCGCCAAAAATTGATTAAATTTTTTTTTTTTTTTGGCTGTGCGAAGCCAGCGGGTCACACTAGAACTATTTGACAATTCTTGACAAACAATTGTCAAAGTTTGTCAACACTCCGTTCCTAGTGTGGCAGCGAGGATGGCATGCCTGCACCAAGGAAGAGGAGGGGTAAGCAGCCTGCAGCAGAAACTGATTCCTCCATCTGCAGCGGCAGTGATAATGGTAGCCAAGAGGATGTGGCTCCACCTAGCAGCGACAGTGATGACCCATGCAGCTACAATGCGTCTGAACCTGCACGGGGAAGCGTGGACGGAGGGGGAGAGGAAGGAGGCAGCCTGCAGCAGAAAATGCTGCTGATTCTGCCCGTGGTGGCGATGGCCGCGAGTATGCGGCTGAACCTACGCGGGGGAATCGTGGGCAGAGGGGGAGAGGGGGTAGGCAGCACAAGAATGTGGCTGAACCTAGCCGGGGCGACCTTGCACCAACGAGGAGAAGTGCAAGGGCGTATGGAAAAGTGAGCTACGCTGAAGCAGATTGTAGCAATTCGTCTAGTGACTGAAATTGATGTTCTTAGCAAACTTGAAGAGCTGTACTCCAACTGCACAAGAAATTATTATAATTTGTAATCAAAGCGATTTCTGGTTGCGTGGTATGAATGCGATTTCTCTGTGTGCATGAGGTTTCTCAGTTTTTCTCAGGCCTTAAGTTTCCCAGATTTTCTCAGTCTCAGATTTTCTCAGGCAGCAACCTGAGAAAAAAACGGGCGCCTGAGAAATTTCGTTCCTGAGAAAAAAAAATCTCAGGCCAGGCGACTTTCTCAGGCTGATCTCAGTTTTTTCTCAGTTTTCTCAGTTTTCTCAGGTGATTTTCTCAGTTTTCCTGAGAAAACTGAGATTTTTCTCAGTTGATCTCAGGAAATCTCAGGAAATCTCAGGACATCTCAGGAAATCTCAGGAAATCTCAGGCAGCCTTCCTGAGAAAACTGAGAAAACTGAGAAAAACTGAGAAAAATCTCAGATCTGAGTTCCTAGTGTTGTGCTGGCTCACTGCTAGCTTCTATTTCATATCCCACACTCACCAAATACCGTCCTAATGAGTCTAAGGGACTTTTTGAAGAAGCTGCAAGTCTTGCCTTGTAGGCAGGACCGAGGGAACCCACTATCAAAGTGGCCAACGAAGTGCTATCCTTATTTGCTGCAAAATAAAGATTTCGTGCAGTTTGCGCGAAACCTCTCGGAATGGGCTCATTCGACCCCATGTTTTGCTGCGAAATCACTTAATATGACGTGGAAATTATCGAGCTTTAGTGAGCGCAAAAAAAACGAGTGATTTTGACCAAGAAACGGCAACGAAAACTGATAAAGCATGCGCCGCCATGTCTTCCTCAATAAATTGGCTGCATTGCATGCGCACGGTGACAGTTGCAAGTCCGGTACAGTACTGGCGCGGCGCCCAGGTGCCACTGAACAGTTGTACTACAAAGAACCCACTTGTACTGATTCTTTTTGACATTGTACTACGTTTAGTCACTGTCTACGTCAACCCAGGTGGTCATACCACCTCCTAGGCAGGTTGTGCTACACCTGAACGAATCTTTACTAGCCTGAGCTAGTTTGAACTAGTTTGAAGTAGATTGTACTACCCTGTAGTACCAATGAAGTACTTTGAACTACATCCAAGTACTTGGAAGCAGTCTAGCGGTCATTTGCAGGGACTTTCACCCTTTCTAGGAGCATTTCTCGCAGATCAGCCATGAGGCAGCGGCACCGACTCGCACTCCGCTCCCCTTAGTCGCAAATCAGGGAATCCAAATCGTGAGATCAACCATATAATTTTGCAATAAACAAGTTCTGGTGCCTTCTCAAACAAAGTGAATCTGAAAGCATGCACTGAGGACTGGGGCTACCCCTACTCAGCTTGTGCAGCCGGCACCAGAGACCTCTCTTCCCCAGGATGTGCCGGTTCACCCTGTGTCTGGCCAGGTCCCTGCCCAGAAGCCGTCTAGTGGCTCTCCTCACTCTCTGGATTCTTACGTGCCATGTTCCCTGTCTGAGGTGCCTGACCCTGGTGGTCCCTCTAGGAAGATTCCGATTGAGGAAGAAACTGGCAGTGAGAGTGAGGATGGCACTGAGTGCCCTGGCCTGGTTAGTGAGAGTGATGAGGATGAGTTGGGAGAGGAGGATGGAGAGGGGGATGGGGACCAAAATGACGATGGGAATGAGGAGGAGGATGAGGAGGAGGATGAGACGGACAGTGAGGTGGAGGTAGGTGGGGAAAACTGATAAAGCATGCGCCGCCATGTCTTCCTCAATAAATTGGCTGCATTGCATGCGCACGGTGACGGATGCAAGTCCGGTACAGTACTGGCGCGGCGCCCAGGTGCCACTGAACAGTTGTACTACAAAGAACCCATTTGTACTGATTCTTTCGACATTGTACTACGTTTAGTCACTGTCTACTTCAACCCAGGTGGTCATACCACCTCCTAGGCAGGTTGTGCTACACCTGAACGAATCTTTACTAGCCTGAGCTAGTTTGAACTAGTTTGAAGTAGATTGTACTACCCTGTAGTACCAATGAAGTACTTTGAACTACATCCAAGTACTTGGAAACAGTCCAGAGGTCATTTGCAGGGACTTTCACCCTTTCCATGAGCATTTCTCGCAGATCAGCCATGAGGCAGCGGCACCGACTCGCACTCCGCTCCCCTTAGTCGCAAATCAGGGAATCCAGATCGTAAGATCAACCATCCTCTGTGCATGCTTTCAGGTTCACTTTGTTTGAGAAGGCACCAGAACTTGTTTATTGCAGAATTATATGCTTAAGCCGCTTGCAGGCCTTGGTAGACCGAGAGACTGGCAAATTGTGCGCAAGTCTCAGGCGGCTGCCACCATATAACACCCGCATCTCCAACCTGGCCGTCCTCGGCCGCATCTGGAGTGGTTGTAGAGGGGGAAGCCCTAGCGTGGCTGCTAGAGTGCGCCTCCCCTGCACCTGTCAATGCAGGTACCCGCAGAGCCCTAGTGTATCCACTAGAGTGCGCCCCGCCGGCTCTGTCCAAGGCAGGATACGGTCGAAGTTGAGCCAAGCCGGAAATCAGGATGATGGCGCAACGCCCAAAACCAGCAGGGCCCCAGCGTGTCCACTGGAGTGCGCCCTGCCGACTCCTCCAACGGAGCTGCATCGTTTTATACTGCGCCCCCCGGCCTAGACCGGGGCAGGCGCATCCACACACTTGCTACTGCCAGTGTGAACTCCACTGAGCGGGGGGGAACTCCTCAGCCAGTAACCACACCCACCGCGGCACTTGCACCGCTAGAGCACAGTGCAGGCCCACGTAGTGGTCCACCGACTTGAACTGGCGCCAACGCCCGCGCTTCTGGATGTCTGGGAGTGAAACGCCCTGCAGGTAGTCGTACGTTGCCCCACCATGTCGCATGGAGTAGGGCGGAAACATCCCCCGCAGGCCCAGAACATCCCACGCCGCGTGCCACCGACGAGAGAACTGGCTGTAGTTGAGGCTCCCAAACAAGGGCTCCTCGGGCTCCCGCCCAGCGCACAGGCGCTCGAGCACGTACAGCGAGAGGGGGTCCTGCACCAGCACCGCCTGTGCACCCCCCTTGGCTGTCTTGGGATCCCGCAGAAGAAGCGCGCCCAGTCCCCGCTGCCCCAGGCGACGGTCGCCGCGCAGTGCCAAATAAAATTCATTCCCAGCCCCCCCGGACTCGGGGAGGCCTTTTGCATTCGTTTAAATCATTGCCAGCCACCATGGCTGGCCGTCACCACTAATAAAAACGAATACCAGCACAGGCACACCTCGGCTGGTTATATGCCAGCACTTTTTCTCAGACTTGGGCCGGCGGCGGCCCAGGTCCTTCTAATTCGGGTCGAAACACAATTCCGTGACCCATACAATATTCGTACACCATGCGAAGTGGCCGCGTACTTGCCCACTGTGGCGGATGCAAGTCCGGTACACCTGGTTTTGGCGCCAAAAGCACCCTTGGCCAGTTGTACTACAAGGAACCCATCCCTACTAATTCTTTTGACATTGTACTACGTTTAGTCTTGGCCTACTACACCCCAGTAGGTCCGTTCACCTCCTGAGCGTCCAGTGCTACGCCGAAGCACGTCAGCACTGGTTTGAACTAGAATGAACTAGTTTGAAGTAGTTTGAAGTAGACTGTACTACCCTGTAGGCCAAGTGAAGTACTTGGAACTACGTCCAAGTACTTAGAACCAGTTTACAAGTTACTTGTACGGACTTTCACCCTATTAAAGGGCAGATCTCGTACCACCACACCGGCGCCCCTTATTAAATTCCAGGGCCCTTATAAATTGTGACTACTGCCCCTTATAAAAGACCAGGGCCTATTATAATTATAAATGCTCTATTTATTTTTTATATGTGCTGTCACCCAGCGGCGTCCCCCGCCTCCTTCGCTCCCTCCGCCCCGACAAATCAGGGAATCCAGATCGAGGGAGATCAACCACACTCGGAGCTTGAAGGCCTCCCCGATGCGCAGGTATTGCTGGAAAGTGATGATGCACACGGCTGCTGCCATGGGCGCCCCCTGCCAGCGGAGGATCTGCACCACCAGGTAGAGCAGCTCCCACGGCACCGGATTGGGGCTATGCGTTTGCACGCGTCGCTGCCACCCGTAGAGGAGCCGGCGGGCCTCGCGCCACCCCTGCACTTGGCTGGGATAGTACAGTTGCAGCCCAAACAACGCCCTCATGCACAAGAAAACTGATAAAGCATGCGCCGCCATGTCTTCCTCAATAAATTGGCTGCATTGCATGCGCACGGTGACGGATGCAAGTCCGGTACAGTACTGGCGCGGCGCCCAGGTGCCACTGAACAGTTGTACTACAAAGAACCCATTTGTGCTGATTCTTTCGACATTGTACTACGTTTAGTCACTGTCTACTTCAACCACCTCCTAGTCAGGTTGTGCTACACCTGAACGAATCTTTACTAGCCTGAGCTAGTTTGAACTAGTTTGAAGTAGATTGTACTACCCTGTAGTACCAATGAAGTACTTTGAACTACATCCAAGTACTTGGAAGCAGTCCAGAGGTCATTTGCAGGGACTTTCACCCTTTCCAGGAGCATTTTTTGCAGATCAGCCATGAGGCAGCGGCACCGACTCGCACTCCGCTCCCCTTAGTCGCAAATCAGGGACTCCAGATCGTAAGATCAACCAAGTGCAATGTGGACCATCTTCACCCAGCTGTGTGGTTACATATCAGCACGGGGCTTTGAAACAGTGGCCCTTAGAGAGCCTGGACATGGAGGCTAATGTGGGTGAAGACTTGTATGCTGAGCTCTCCAGCAACTGGTGGTGGACTCTGCAGCTCCTGTTTCTGGTTGCATGTAGAAGCCGATGACGCTGTGGAACCTTCTGGTGGGGCTTGTGGAAGCCAATAGAGAATTTGATGTGACTCTGGTGCTGAGGAATAGTGCTGAGTGCTGGCCCTTGAGTGCCAGATCTTCTCTTGTCCCCCTGCCTTACGCACCTTTCCCTCCTGCTCGGGCTGCGAGAGAGATCAGTACTCCCTACAGAATCAGTTGATTCCACTCCAGACTGTGGAGTCTCATCACCTTATGGGTAGGCTCAAGCTTTACTGGGCCTATCAGGATCTGATGGCGCGACACACAGATGGATGGCGTGGTGATCCTCTGAGGAAGGCTGTGGTCACATACCCTGCTGTGCTGAAGAAGTATGAGCCCATGTTAGGGGCTCCTGCTCAGACTTGTCTCGCCGTCTCCATTAAGGGGAGGGTCCCATGGAATTATATCAAAACTGAAGCTTCTTAATAACTACAGAAATGCAACTGCCAACCACTGAACGATGATTGGGGACCAGAAACATGATGTTTGGGCATGCATACCACCACTTGTTGGGGGTACTACCCCCAGCCATACATCGGCTATGTGCTAAAAAAAAAAAAAAAAAACGCTGTTTTGGGCACATCTTGCCCAGACTAGTGGGAGAACCAGATGTATCCCAAAAGCACAACCCCTATAAAAATGTCATGGCACATGGTTTCTACCTACTTGGATCAATTGAATCCCTTCATGTTATTACTTTTTTACCCTAAAAAAGCGTATACAGTGAGAACATTTCTCCATAGCCAGTTACCTCTCACCCAACATGTGAAGTTATTCTTATAACCAAACATTCTCACTCCAGGCCCTGTTATTGGACAGTCATATCCAGTACTTAGACAGGAAGTCTTGTGTCAGTACGAACCAGCAAGGAGACTCTCGACAAAAAGGGGTCCACAGCTCCTTACCGCGTAAGTATCGTCTCTCCCTATGCATGTCTCAACTCGTTCACTCCATCACTGAGGGCTCCAGACATTATTTTTTACAAAATACGTTTACGCACAAGAGACTCTTGGACCAAAGTCGCATAATTGGTGAATAAAGCATCTGCAGGCCCCCCCAGCCAGCTAATGCTGCCATCTCACTTCCCTCAGGGTGGGTTGGGTGGGCTAATAAAAACGAATACCAGCACAGGCACACCTCGGCTGGTTATATGCCAGCACTTTTTCTCAGACTTGGGCCGGCGGCGGCCCAGGTCCTTCTAATTCGGGTCGAAACACAATTCCGTGACCCATACAATATTCGTACACCATGCGAAGTGGCAGCGTACTTGCCCACTGTGGCGGATGCAAGTCCGGTACACCTGGTTTTGGCGCCAAAAGCACCCTTGGCCAGTTGTACTACAAGGAACCCATCCCTACTAATTCTTTTGACATTGTACTACGTTTAGTCTTGGTCTACTACACCCCAGTAGGTCCGTTCACCCCCTGAGCGTCCAGTGCTACGCCGAAGCACGTCAGCACTGGTTTGAACTAGAATGAACTAGTTTGAAGTAGATTGAAGTAGACTGTACTACCCTGTAGGCCAAGTGAAGTACTTGGAACTACGTCCAAGTACTTAGAACTAGTTTACAAGTTACTTGTAGGGACTTTCACCCTATTAGAGGGCAGATCTCGTACCACCACACTGGCGCCCCTTATTAAATTCCAGGGCCCTTATACATTGTGACTACTGCCCCTTATAAAAGACCAGGGCCTATTATAAAATATTAAATGCTCTATTTATTTTTTATATGTGCTGTCACCCAGCGGCGTCCCTCGCCTCCTTCGCTCCCTCCGCCCCGACAAATCAGGGAATCCTGATCGAGGGAGATCAACCATCCCTATGCATGTCTCAACTCGTTCACTCCATCACTGAGGGCTCCAGACATTATTTTTTACAAAATACGTTTACGCACAAGAGACTCTTGGACCAAAGTCGCATAATTGGTGAATAAAGCATCTGCAGGCCCCCCAGCCAGCTGATGCTGCCATCTCACTTCCCGCTTCCCCCAGCCTGGCCATTCTGGCCGTGGAGGACCCGTCACCAATAGTGAAGGCCTAGCATGACTGCTAGAGTGCCCCTCACTTACTGGTCGCGGGGAAGCCTGTCACCAACAGTGGGGCCCCAGCTTGTCTGCTGGAGTGCGCCCCACTAGCGAAGTCTCAAACAATGCCTTCATCCCCCTTGGATAGGAGAGAACAGCGTCCAACCAAAGGTACGGTCAATCAATCCCCCACACCTTTCCCCCCTCCTCGTCCAGCGAAAATAGCTGGCACGTCTGCCAACTTCCACCCTACACCATCCTCCTCGCGCTCCTCATGCCATAACTGTCACGATCCAGTGCTATGGCCCAGCGACTCGCCAAAAGTCACATGCCACAAGCTGCAGCTACGGTCACAGCCCTCTGTTTGCAGGGCGTAACCCGGGGTGCAAGCATCCCCAGGTACTCGCCCTAGAGGGCTGCCGGCGGCATACATAGCAAGGTGTAATCTCCATTCCATTCTCAGGACAGCTAGCCGGTCACTTAGGCTATCTTGAGCAAGCGCCCCTGCTCTTAGCCCTCACAACCGTCAAAACCAGCCGGTCTCACCAGGCTCCCCCCATTAAAATTGCCACCTCTTGGATGCCATTACAGATGTCATCCCAAAGCTCTCAGGGTTCCAGCCTGGCAGCGCCCAAAAGTCTTTTTACGTAGGCCGCTCATTTTGCCTCCCCCCAGTTCCAAAACACCACAGTCCTTAGCTCCCCAAAGCCGTCAAGAAAGGCACCTCCCCCAACCGGCCACCACTGGCCCAAGGCCGCCGAGCCGCCCTACCACCACGTAAGCTCTCGAGAAATAAAATCCAGGGAGCCACACCCAGCGCTCCTCCAGCCACCGGTTTTCCCCATAAAATTCGGCTCCACATATTCTTTTTCACGTTACCATCACGTAATGGACCAGCCGACCCGCTCCTTCAAAGCCATCGGGCTGTGACGCGGTATGCCCTGCCCGCAAAGCCCCGAGAGCCAAAGATAGCTAATGATGCCGCATTCAGATCTTGGGCAGCCGGGTTTGCAGCCTACTATATTTTTTACACTGCTCGTCGTTGAGGGTCATCGTGCAAGGCAGTATCAAACGTAAAACAGCTCGAACAAGCACGCCCAGGGCCGAAATAGAATTTTCGTTCCCTTACCGCACTTTCCGGCCTTGCGACTCAATTTCGGGTCAAAATTTCTATGCCCACCCCTCAAACGACGGGACAGCAGCCGGCCACCTTTGCTCGTCGTTTAGGACCATCGAAACAGGTCCAAGCAACCTTTATTCGCCTCGTCCCAGGTCAGTTAAGGCTGAAAAAGATTGCCGGCACCCTACCGCAGATTTCGGCACTAAATCCGCAATTTCTGCCCCGATTTTCAACGACTGGCCCTCAAACGACCGCTTGGACGCCGACCACCGTCGCGCGTCTCTAACTAAAATTCATTCCCAGCCCCCCCGGACTCGGGAAGGCCTTTTGCATTCGTTTAAATCATTGCCAGCCACCATGGCTGGCCGTCACCACTAATAAAAACGAATACCAGCACAGGCACACCTCGGCTGGTTATATGCCAGCACTTTTTCTCAGACTTGGGCCGGCGGCGGCCCAGGTCCTTCTAATTCGGGTCGAAACACAATTCCGTGACCCATACAATATTCGTACACCATGCGAAGTGGCAGCGTACTTGCCCACCGTGGCGGATGCAAGTCCGGTACACCCCGGTTTTGGCGCCAAAAGCACCCTTGGCCAGTTGTACTACAAGAAACCCATCCCTACTAATTCTTTTGACATTATTGTACTACGTTTAGTCTTGGTCTACTACACCCCAGTAGGTCCGTTCACCTCCTGAGCGTCCAGTGCTACGCCGAAGCACGTCTGTCAACGTCAGCACTGGTTTGAACTAGAATGAACTAGTTTCCGGTGAAATGGGTGTTAGTTTATTTCCATATAACAGTTAAGGTGACCCAGGTATGCCAAAAATAGCCTGAAATGCCTAGTTGTGCCTAAATTGGGTTGCCCGCATTAATAAGGCGCGCCCTGCGACCAAGGTAGCCATTGTACTGTAGTTATATTGTCATCCGGCATACGTGTAAAGACCTGGTTCATGCCCATGAGTGCATGGAAGACTTCCAGTGGGCTGGGGGTGTCATTGTTAGGGCCCGGGTCCCATACTTTGTGTTGTTCCGTCGCCAGGAGCCAGTAACGACGCATAGCCAGGTTCCAAGAGGAGATAAACCGGCGGACCACGGCACCTCTCGTGTACGCGGCACGTAACGTGAATACGGTCTCGTTGCGAACTTGCCATATGGTGTGAAGCATCGTCGTGCGGAGCCATATCCATGCCATCTGGTTGGCTGTGAGGCTCGCGTCCCGTAATCCCGTGATGCCGAAAATAACCGTAGATAGTGTGACGGTGGTGGGGGGAGCTGTAATAGCCATCCACTTGGCCCATATACCCAGCAGCCATTGCCAAACCCCTGCGAGTTGGCAGTCCATAAATCTGTGCTCAATTGTTTCATCTGGAAAGTTGCATAAGCACGCCGCCGCGTGGGAGTACCGGTGGTGCAATTGGGAATTGACCCCGATGGCCCGATGCATAAGCAGGTGCTGGACGTCGGTGGCCCGTTTGTCAACCAATGGGTGATCAACTGCCAAGGTAATGAACTAGTAGGGAATGAACTAGTTTGAAGTAGATTGAAGTAGACTGTACTACCCTGTAGGCCAAGTGAAGTACTTGGAACTACGTCCAAGTACTTAGAACTAGTTTACAAGTTACTTGTACGAACTTTCACCCTATTAGAGGGCAGATCTCGTACCACCACACTGGCGCCCCTTATTAAATTCCAGGGCCCTTATACATTGTGACTAATGCCCCTTATAAAAGACCAGGGCCTATTATAAAATATTAAATGCTCTATTTATTTTTTATATGTGCTGTCACCCAGCGGCGTCCCTCGCCTCCTTCGCTCCCTCCGCCCCGACAAATCAGGGAATCCAGATCGAGGGAGATCAACCAGTAGGAACGGCTTCTAGACGGGAAACGACCAAGCTCAGTGACTCCTAGAGAATATCCGGAGTTCTCCAAGTTCCAAGGAGTTTCCAAGTCAGTTTCGCTACGATAAGCAAAAGGTAAAAGATCTTATTCCAACCGAAGCAGAATCTACCATTTTATTCTGTTACACAGCTTTCCGAGAGCAGAGCGCACCAAAGCTGGCCAACCGGTTCGAAAATGATATAAACCACGCTTGTGCTGCGTTCTAGCTAGGTCCAAGAAATACCGAAAGTGAAGACCTATAACCCCTAAATGGGCAGAAATACTGCCAATGCATCGGCTGTAACTTCACAATTTTGCGAACCAGATGCCATGCAACCCACCCATCCATTTCTGGCCTTGCCTTGCTTTGCATGCATCACCACAAAACATCAAATTTTTTACAATATGTGTGCTAGCTCTATACGGTGGAATAACACAGACATGTCTACCAGATGGCAACACGGCCATCTGTATGCTAGGGTGAGCACACTATGTGAATGTGCAGGGCCAGCCCACAGCAGCTGTGCCCCTGCTCTACCCCTTTTGCCAGGGTGGGTGGGTGGGAGGCAAAAGAAACAACCTGCTTCCCTAGAATGGAAGCCCACCTTTTATAGCAACCACCTGTCGAGCCAACCCCTACCTGGGTGGCTGGGGTACGGGTGCCAGCACATAAAATATTTTTTCTTTTGGTGCTATTTGGCGTTGCATTCTCCGCTCAGCAGGTTAGTCATAGATAAAATGAGCATAGCTCATCAAATCCATTTCTGGCCTTGCCTTGCTTTGCATGCATCACCACAAAACATCAAATTTATTACAATATGTGTGCTAGCTCTATACGGTGGAATAACACAGACATGTCTACCAGATGGCAACACGGCCATCTGTATGCTAGGGTGAGCACACTATGTGAATGTGCAGGGCCAGCCCACAGCAGCTGTGCCCCTGCTCTACCCACATCTCCTTACATGGCTAACAGCCGAAAACACGTAGGACATGCAAAAAAAAAACTTAAACTACCTAGCTATGGGGGTACTTTGTCCCAACCCAGGTTCACCCTCGGGTTAGTTAAACCATTTCCCCCCTGACCTCCCACACAAGGGTAAGGTCAGTTGATAGCTAAAAGACGAGAGATAAAGACAGGAAGACGTCAAAACTCGACGCCACCGAAGTGGCGCCGGAAGGCCGCTGGGTCAAAACCCAGGGCCTGAGCCCAGAGGGCGGGCAGGATGTCGCGCCCCAGGAGGCTGCGGTGGAGGCCAATGTAGCGCGTGACCGAGAGGGCCGAAGCCCACCGGCCGCGCAGCTGGATGGCCTCCGGCGACTCGCCAGCGATGGCCTCGTGCGTCGCCCCCCCATGCCGGAGGCTGTGAAAAGAAAACATCCCTGGGATGCCCATGCGGGCCTGCACAGCCTCCCACTGCTGCCTAGCCTGGCTGTACGTTAAGCCCCGAAAGAGGAGTGCATCCGGGGGCTGGCAAGCCGTCAGACGTCGCAGGAGCCACAAAGAAAGTGGATCCCGGACGAGGACGTGCTGGGCCGCCCCCTGACTCGGGGAGGCCTTTTGCATTCGTTTAAATCATTGCCAGCCACCATGGCTGGCCGTCACCACTAACTAATAAAAACGAATACCAGCTCAGGCACACCTCGGCTGGTTATATGCCAGCACTTTTTCTCAGACTTGGGCCGGCGGCGGCCCAGGTCCTTCTAATTCGGGTCGAAACACAATTCCGTGACCCATTCAATATTCGTACACCATGCGAAGTGGCAGCGTACTTGCCCACTGTGGCGGATGCAAGTCCGGTACACCTGGTTTTGGCGCCAAAAGCACCCTTGGCCAGTTGTTGTACTACAAGGAACCCATCCCTACTAATTCTTTTGACATTGTACTACGTTTAGTCTTGGTCTACTACACCCCAGTAGGTCCGTTCACCTCCTGAGCGTCCAGTGCTACGCCGAAGCACGTCAGCACTAGTTTGAACTAGAATGAACTAGTTTGAAGTAGATTGAAGTAGACTGTACTACCCTGTAGGCCAAGTGAAGTACTTGGAACTACGTCCAAGTACTTAGAACTAGTTTACAAGTTACTTGTACGGACTTTCACCCTATTAGAGGGCAGATCTCGTACCACCACACTGGCGCCCCTTATTAAATTCCAGGGCCCTTATACATTGTGACTACTGCCCCTTATAAAAGACCAGGGCCTATTATAAAATATTAAATGCTCTATTTATTTTTTATATGTGCTGTCACCCAGCGGCGTCCCTCGCCTCCTTCGCTCCCTCCGCCCCGACAAATTAGGGAATCCAGATCGAGGGAGATCAACCAAGCAGGCGGTCCGCCAGTACCCAATTCCGAACAATGTCGGGGTAGTACAGTTGCAGACAGGCCTTGGCGTGCTGGCATAAGGTACGCCCCCGCCCGCCTCTGGCATGGTAGACAGCAGAAATCCACTCACAGAAAATGGCTTCCGCGTCAGCTGGGTCGACAGGGCCAGGTGGCGCCCACGCCACGTAGACAGCCGCCGCGCGCCGGTACGCTGGCAAGGTAGACACAGGGTTGACTGTGCCCTCCAAAAGTGCCAAGTCCCGAGGGCGTCGCGCCCCCTCAGGCCCAGGGTTGGGATGCACGCCACCACACCGGGTCACATCACCACGCCGACTGGCCTTGTCAGCTGGGTTGTGGTCGGTAGCCACCCAGACCCAGTGGCTCTGCATGTCGCCAGCCAGTGACAGAGCGCAGTAGCGCCGAACCAGCTGGTTGAGGCGGTAGGAAGACGACCGCCCTCTGACAAACGCCCCCACCACAGCACTGGAGTCCACGAGCCGGACGACTCGCTTACCTGGACACGCCTTGGTCCGGCACGACCACTCGACCCCCTGTGTCGCAGCAATCGCCTCCTTGACGTTGATGTGGTTAGGCTGCCCCCGCCACCGGTAGGACAGTGCCGTACGCCAGTGGCCACTATCCAGTAGGCTGTAGTCCCCCTCCTCCATGCGCTCCAGGTCCCAGTCCTCCCCAGACGTTAAAGCTGTCGTCCGCCACCCCCGCGCTTCGCGCCGGGTCGCCAGCCGGGCACAATCGGCCCCAGGCAGGTCCCTGTAGACCACCCCACCGCCGGAGCTGCTCGCATCACTTGCGACGACCCGGTCAGAAAGGGGCCGGGCCCTGGCCGCCCTCAAAAAGGGGGCCAGGTCGATCGCCGCCTGAAGCTCCTGGCGGGCCCCCGCAGGGAGGCGCCAGCGGCGCCCAGGCAGGGAGGCATTCATGGCTGCTAGCAGCCGGTACGTCTCAGACCACACCGAAAGCATGGGGCGGCACAGCAGATGCATCCACACCCACTTCCCAAGCACAGAACTAAGTTCGCGGTAGTATGTGAACCCGCGATCTAAGATTCTATGAGTAGCAGCGATAACTGCCACCACACGCTCAGGAACAGGCACCACGTGACCATCTCTTTGGTGAATGACCCCCACCGCCTGCACACCAGTCTGCTCTGCTGTCGCCCGTACCACCTTGTCAGACTTCTGCACCAGCCCAACAGCGGCGTAGGCAGCCTGAACACGATCTAGCTGCTGATTCACCCCATCCATCGACGCACAGTGGGTGAAATGGAAATCATCGATCGTCACAGCATGCATACCTTCCAGATCCTGCCGAGATTCGAAGCACGGCGAGGGCGCCAAGGGCGCAGCAGGGTCCTCCTCCATCCTCAGCCGGACGATCTCCCCCGCCTCGTTGGCCTCCGCCACCAGGATCAGCGCGGACATGTTGATGCTCAGCCCACGACTAGCTTCCAACGGCGGCTTGGGGCCACAGCGGTACGACACAGACTGATGCACACACTGGGCCACGGCGACAGCCAGCTTGTTGCCCATTGGCCAGCACAACATCCACGGCCACACATTCCGACGAGCCCCACTCAGGCCCACCAGATCCGACCACACCGGCATCCACGCACAGTACCGCCGCATCCAAACTGGCAGGCGGAGTCTGTTGTAGTACGAATCCAAATCTGATACGCCCCCAAAAACATCCTCCCCAGCGCGCGTGGGCAAATCGCAAATCACGCCAAGGTGCGGTAGAAAAGCGGGCATAGGATCTGGTAGTGGCATGTTGCCACGCCGGTTGTCCAGTGTTTCTAGTAACGGGACGTATACGTCAGCCGCTGACGCGTCAGTGTCTGACGCGTCCGACTTTTTCGTCCGCACGTCAGACAGCTGACGCGTAAATTTTGGCCCCGCGTCAGTCGTCTGACGCGTAAATTTTGACTGCACGTCAGTCGTCTGACGCGTAAATTTAGGCAGCACGTCCTGCGTCAGTACTCATGTGCACCGAGTCTATGCGTCAGACAGTGCGGAATCCTTCCTAAACAGCCCGTTACCATGCCAAGTGCCAGACCTGCCGGCCCTTGCCTGCTTGGCGGCGAGAGTGACGAGACTTCTAGAGTCTAGACCACTGTTCGAGACGAGCACAATACCTAGCCGAGGACGACTGGCAATGGTCGATCCTCCGGAATATGATTGATGAGCTGATTGACGCAGCTTTGCGAGGTTGCCTGATTTAGATGAACATCCTTTCCTTGTAGATTGCTTTGAATCGGATTCCAGGTGTGTTGATTAACGCTTTAGATTTGTTGGATCCATTCATTACTATACGCGTAGGTGAAATTTCGGCCCGGGTCAGAAATATTGTATAAACATTTAACAACGTTAATGGTTTAGTCTGATAGTCAACTAGAAAAGTTAGCGACCTGGGGGTTGGAAGTTTTTGGGTGAAGGGATGGCGCCGAAAGGAATACTGGGGAAAATTAAATCTGGGGGGATCGCAGCTTTTTTAATGCCGAAACAGGCCGCCGACATGGCCAAAGCGCCTGCGCCTAGTCCGCGTGCCATTGTTGGCGTAGGCCAGGCAGCAAACGAGCTGAACCGCAGCAAGAGGAAAAGGGGAAATGATAGCAATGCTGCCAGTGGTGTAGCAGCAGCATCGGCTCAGTCCGGCAATGCTGGTGAGCCCCCAGGCCGGTCGTTTTGCCATGCCACTAGCTGGGACATCACTAGTGTTCACGAGCTCATCATTAAAGTCTTTTATTTTAAGTTTGATAAATAATAAGTTTGATGTGGGTGTGTGCCGTACTGGGCTGTGGCATTGTGGATGCCATCCTAATTAAGTGTAACAGTAAATTCAGAAAAACAGTTGAAGTAGGTCATATTATTCTGAATTTTGTATCATGCATCGAACCCATTTCTCGTTGCGCTTTTACAAGTCAGACTGACTCAAAAGCTAGACATGTGCCCCAAACCTTATCTCAGGGGTCGTTCGGCCCTGTAGCAAGAGAACCCCTTTCGGATTCCCCACTTGAGCTTCCATTGGCTAACTTGCCGCCGTTGGCAACGAGTCAGCTTTCTGACGCGCCGCCAACGGCGGCGAGTCAGCCGTCCGACGCGCCGCCAACGGCGGCGAGTCAGCCAGGCTGACGCGAGCAAAAACCCTTACTAGAAACACTGCGGTTGTCCACAATCAGCCGTATACGGCCGTCGGGTTTCCGACCCCAAAAGTACCGTTCACCATAGGCGGCTCCTCCTCAAAAAATCCACCCAAAATCCCCCTCTCCACACACACCGTGCAAACCCGCGCGAACTCCTCCATGCTACACCCCCGCGAGATCCGCATCGACTTCTGCAAGATCCGCTCTGCTGAGCTCAGCGTCCGTACCATCCTACTCTCATAATTCAAAATTGCTCCCCAAGAGGGGGGTAGTAAGTTCAGCACATCCACTTGGCCACCTTCCCCCGGACCAGGCAAGGCCAAGCGTGCGGCCACTAACGGCTCGTAAGGGGCTCCTTCAGCATATTCACCCTTATCCACTACAAATCCTGCCATTGCCGCTACGGAACCACCGTTCCGGCGGACAAAGGACCTGCAAGCATCATCGATCCCATCTAGGACCGCCTGCTGCAGAGGCCCGGGCACACGGGCTGAATCTACAGCAGGCGGGTCTCGCCCCCCCCCCCATCCAGTTTAACGCCCTAACCGTCTGACAGGCTAGTGTGCGAGCATTAAAAGCCCGACTCATCCTATCGCGCCTACGGCCTGAGCGTACCTGCTGCCACCAGTCACGAGGTGGCAGGGGTGCTGGAAGAGGTAGTGGAAGAAGGCACCGCTCCCTCACTTGTTGTTGTTGGACGGGCCGCCCTGCCCCTTCTTGCCGGGACCCTGCTCCAGCTTGTGCTGCAGCTTCCCCATGCTCATCGCCGCCCGCACCGCCGGAGACGCCAGCATTGCTCCACCCTCCTGGAATGGCAGCATTGCCGACGGAGTGCTCTTCCAACCCGTCGACCCCACATCCACCAGCTGGCATGCCGTGATCAGCTTTGCCAGGTACTCGGCTGCTGCCAGCTTCAGATTTACAGAGAATGAATTAGTTCGGAGCGTGGTGTGGCCCAGTAGCCAAATTCTGTCACCATCGTGTCCAGAATTCCTGCCATCTGCAGGAGCAGCATCCGCCTATCCCCGCTGGCTGAGCTGCCGTGCATCGTCAGCATTAACGATGCACGGATTGACTTCCCCCCCACGCTCTCTGCGTAGTCCAGCATCCCCGGCAGCACCGCCTCCAGCATGTTGCTCACCAGGACCGGCACTGCATGCCCGCTCAGCGCCACCCCCTTCGTGCGCGCCAGCCTGCCAGCAGTCGCCGCTGCGGCTGGGCTTGCAGTTGCTGGAGTCTTTGCCTGGTCCAGCAGCTTCGACATGGCCGATATCAGGTCGCCAATTTCTCCGCCAGTGCGGGCGTCGCCCGGGCGGGATGGAAGCCCTCCCGCTGGCGTTGCATAGCCCGTCTCGGTCCCCAGCAGCCGACCTATGTTCCGGTCTAGGTCCGCCACATCCTGGTCGATCGCCCCAGGGGCGCCATCCTCCTCGCCAGCGCCCGGTCCACCATGCCCCGCCCCTCCGCTTCCACCTGCCAAAAGGGGAACACCCCCAGCTCCCACCCCACCTGCTGACACTGGTGGATCCGGCTTTGCAATAGCCTCCCCCAGTTGCGCTGCTAGCACATCGGCCAGGGCCTCCTCCCCATCCCAGTCGCTGACAAAACCCCCTTTTCTCCAACACGTCCATGACGTTCTTGGCACGCCCCGGATTGAGCTTCTGGATCCGCTCTAGCCAATGCCCCTCCCCTAGGATCTTCTGGACCGCAGTTGCGGCCTCCTTTGGGGTGCATCCCTCCCTGGCTTCTTGCTTGAGCTTTGCTATGAAATTCCGCTCTGGGGCTGTCACTGAGGTCATGGTGGGTTATAATGCTTGATGTGTTATATTGCGTTTTGTTTTTTGTGATGTGGTCACTTGAGGTTCTCAGGCAAAAGACACAACCTGCTTCCCTAGAATGGAAGCCCACCTTTTATAGCAACCACCTGTCCAGCCAACCTCTACCTGGGTGGCTGGGGTACGGGTGCCAGCACAAAAAATATTTTTTCTAAAATTATTTTTTCTTTTGGTGCTATACGGCTGGTTGATCTTACGATCTGGATTCCCTGATTTGCGACTAAGGGGAGCGGAGTGCGAGTCGGTGCCGCTGCCTCATGGCTGATCTGCGAGAAATGCTCCTAGAAAGGGTGGAAGTCCCTGCAAATGACCTCTGGACTGTTTCCAAGTACTTGGATGTAGTTCAAAGTACTTCATTGGTACTACAGGGTAGTACAATCTACTTCAAACTAGTTCAAACTAGCTCAGGCTAGTAAAGATTCGTTCAGGTGTAGCACAACCTGCCTAGGAGGTGGTATGACCGCCTGGGTTGAAGTAGACAGTGACTAAACGTAGTACAATGTCGAAAGAATCAGTACAAGTGGGTTCTTTGTAGTACAACTGGTCAGTGGCACCTGGGCGCCGCGCCAGTACTGTACCGGACTTGCATTCGCCACCGTGCGCATGCAATGCAGCCAATTTATTGAGGAAGACATGGCGGCGCATGCTTTATCAGTTTTCAAATTCGTTTTTCGGTTTTCTAAGCCATCTTTTGGCCGTTTTACCTCGGAATAGGTCCGTTTGAAAGCTAACGACTTCCTCTTTACGAATATGATGGCTAGCGGGGATGAAAACGCTAGCGAGATGGGGGATTTACCGCGCGGATTTGCGAGTCGTGTGGAGGAAATCTATGTGAACCATGGCAGGAACGCCTCAGCTGTCGCCTATTTTATAGCGGCAGAACTCGGCTCTGAATACCCTAAAATATTGTTGCGTAGCTCGGAAAACAAGTCACGAAGTTTGGCAGAAAAGCTTCGGATCTTTGAGTTTGAAATCAATGGGCACTACAATACGGTTCATAGGAGACGCGAAATGAGTGAGAATGTTACCCGAGCTGTACCGAGGATTCGCACCGTTGATTCAACAATTGTTGGTTCGTTTTGCGCCATTTGGCGAGCATCGACTGGATCCTGAACCTAGCGGGGGGAATCATGCGGGGGAATCTTGCGGGAGAATCTTGCGGGAAAAAAATCCGAACGTGACTTCTGCGAGGTCCTACTACATTTTGATTGGTTACACGGTACTACATTTTCGTCACTGAAAATTTTCTCTAGTTGCGTTTGTGGATCGTGCGTTCCGCTGAAATTTTCGTGTTGACAAGATCACAATTCGATCCGGGCGCAAAATGATTGGCTGTTAGGTACGAACCAAAAACGAAATTTTAGTATCTAAGTTCCGCAGCGCTTGCTGAATTTGCACCGGACGCCCGGGGGCACTTTCCCCGCTGAAAAAGGTGTCCGCGGAAGCGTATTGTAGTGGGTATGACACTCGTGAGGAGCTGGCGCAAAATATTTCAGCCAAGGTGGCGAAAATGTTAGCACAAGGTACAACAGGCATTACAAACGATGAGGAACCGAACGGGGACTCCTCAGAGGAGGACACTGATGTCGGGGAAGCTTTGGCGGGGGCCAAAGAGGAGCAGGCGCAGGGATTTCGCCCCCCAGGTGCTAGCACAGTTGCTGGCGCACCAGGTGCCGTTTTTCCCGCCGTTTTTGGTCATACGGCGCCTGACGTCGGAGGGGATGGCAGGAAACAGCTTGCAAATGCAGGGAGGAGCTTGGCAAACGCGGCTGGCGCTAGTTTTGGGGGAGGCGAGGGGGTGTCTGTAGTGCCACGCTCAGGCACTTTAAAAGCGGGCGCGCGCGGGGGAGGCAAGGAGGAGAAAGCAGGTCTCCCGCGCAGTGCCAAGGGGGACGGGGCGGCCGGAATGGGACTGAGCCCAGAAATGATGGCGCAGATGAGTGCCCTCATGGGGGGCTTCCAACAGCTGGGGATTGGCGGCGCCCAGGGGTTGGGAGCCGCAGTACGGGTGCCAGCACCCAGCGTGCAGGAAGGAGGCGCATGGGGGGGGCGGGGGCAGCAGGGCCCAGCCCTGCCGGGTGGACAAGCGGGCCCCATGGGTACCCGGGCACACCGACAGGCGTGGAAAGAACGCAGGGCCCAGCGTACGCCTACCCAGGGCAGATGGGTGCAGCCTGGCCTCAGCCCTACCCACCAGCGGGTACCGCGTACGGTACCTGGGTGCCAGCAGCTGGAACCCCGTACCACATGGCGTTCGCAGCAGCCCAAGGTGGGCAGAGGAAACGGGAGAGCAAGCGGTCCAAGTGCCGCGATTGCGGGCATCGGCACTGCCGGTGCACGTCCAGCGACAGCACGAGCAGCGACTCGGAGGGGAGCGGGCGAGGGCGCGCGGGTGGCCGGGGCACAGGTGGGAGGTTGACCGACCTGCCAGTTACCCGCGGGGTCAACCTGCTCGAGTACCTGCCGGCGGGGCGGGCGCTCAGCGTGGTGTGGGACGTGGAAGACCACAAGTACCACCAGCGCACGGCCCCCAAGCACATGGAGACCGCCATACAGGGCCACAACGGCAACATGGTGGCCTGGCTGAACGTGCAAAGGGCCCCCGTGCTGCGCCAGCAGAAGGAGGGGACGGGACTTGGGTGGGCATCCAAGGAGAGGATGGAGCTGGCCCAGAACCTGTGCCACGTCTGGGATACGCTCAACAAGGAGCTCAGTCCCAACGTGTGCAGCGAGCTGGCGGGCGTGGAGTACCTGGCGCTCTGCGTGGAGGCTCTCCTGCTGGTGGAGACCAGCGGGTCTTGGAACGCGTCCGGGTACATGCTGCTCTACCGGCCGGCAGGGGGTGTCCGCACGCGGGCGGCCCGACGAGCGCTGCGGGCACACAAGAAGGAGCGCGATGCGTTGGCGTCGGCGCGAGGAAAGGAGGACAAGGCGGAGGGAGGAGTGGCGGGCTCTTCCCAGAAGAAGTGAGAGGGCGAGGTGTATACCCCCTCCCAGAGGTGGCCATCAAGCCCCTCGACCGCGCGCGCCTACGGTCCCGACGTAGGTATCAGCGGGCCATGCGGCGGCGGGCCCTGCTCCTGCGCAGCGCGCGAATCGTGGATGGCCTCAACTGGTTGTGGAGGGGAGCACAGGAACCGCCTGAAACGGGTCCTGTCGGTGGCATGCGGATGGCTTTGCCCGCACCTGTTGCCCAGGAGCCCGCGGGATGCGGTACCAGCGGGGTGTCCTTAGTGACCCCCTGCACTGCGGCCCAGCAGGCGGCCCTACAAGGGCTGGAGATTGCCGCCCAGGTCCATGAGCGCCGGCTGAGAGCCGTAGCGGCAGAGGACCTGGTGCATGACGTTGAGTCTGGGCCCTATGGGCCCGACGGGCAATATGAAATAATTGCCCCGGAGAGACTTGCGCTGCCCGCGGGCGGAGTGGCGGGCAGCGTGCCGCTGATGGACTGCCTCCCCCCCCAGTGGAGGGAGGTATATGGCAATATAAAAAATATTTTGAGGGAAGAGGTAGTGCAGCCAGGGCGTCGACGGCGAGTAACGCATGGCTGTGCGAGCGACACGGAGTACGCGCGCCTCAGCGTGCGGCTGGCGGAGACCGGGATGACAGAGTATAGCGAGGAGGAACCACCGGTCACCAACGGCCTGTTCGGCGTGCCCAAGCGCGATCCAGGGGTGGTGGACCCGTCAGCCCAGCGCCAGCGACTCATCTGCAACATGGTGCAGAGCAACGACAAGTTCCTCACCCCTGGCGGCTGTTACCTGCCAGATTGGTTGATCTCCCTCGATCTGGATTCCCTGATTTGTCGGGGCGGAGGGAGCGAAGGAGGCGAGGGACGCCGCTGGGTGACAGCACATATAAAAAATAAATAGAGCATTTAATACTTTATAATAGGCCCTGGTCTTTTATAAGGGGCAGTAGTCACAATGTATAAGGGCCCTGGAATTTAATAAGGGGCGCCAGTGTGGTGGTACGAGATCTGCCCTCTGATAGGGTGAAAGTCCGTACAAGTAACTTGTAAACTAGTTCTAAGTACTTGGACGTAGTTCCAAGTACTTCACTTGGCCTACAGGGTAGTACAGTCTACTTCAATCTACTTCAAACTAGTTCATTCTAGTTCAAACCAGTGCTGACGTGCTTCGGCGTAGCACTGGACGCTCAGGAGGTGAACGGACCTACTGGGGTGTAGTAGACCAAGACTAAACGTAGTACAATGTCAAAAGAATTAGTAGGGATGGGTTCCTTGTAGTACAACTGGCCAAGGGTGCTTTTGGCGCCACAACCAGGTGTACCGGACTTGCATCCGCCACAGTGGGCAAGTACGCTGCCACTTCGCATGGTGTACGAATATTGTATGGGTCACGGAATTGTGTTTTGACCCGAATTAGAAGGACCTGGGCCGCCGCCGGCCCAAGTCTGAGAAAAAGTGCTGGCATATAACCAGCCAAGGTGTGCCTGTGCTGGTATTCGTTTTTATTAGCCCACCCAACCCACCCTGAGGGAAGTGAGATGGCAGCATCAGCTGGCTGGGGGGGCCTGCAGATGCTTTATTCACCAATTATGCGACTTTGGTCCAAGAGTCTCTTGTGCGTAAACGTATTTTGTAAAGGAGTGGGGGCGGTGGCAGAGATGGCCGGGGGCGCGCCCAGCTACTCGAGCAAAACGGACCTGGAGACGTACTACTACCGCTTCTCTGTGCCAAGGGAGTGGCGGGAGTGGTTCGCGCTGCCCCCAGTCTGGTCGGACGAGGTCGGCCAACCAGGGGAGCGCCGCCGGCTCTATCCCAGGTTCCGTGTTCTGGTGATGGGGTGGTCCCACTCGGTCCTGCTGGCGCAGGTGGCGCACATGCAGACCCTGTTCGGGCCGGGGAAGCTGAACCCCGGGCTGAGTGTGAGCGTCCCGATGCATCAGCTCGGGGTGCGCACAGTGCGTGAGGGAGGACGGGAGTGGATGGAGTTGGTGGGGGCCGCCGAACTTGACTGGCAGCTGCTGCCCGAGGACCCTCCTCGCCGGGCACAGTTGGTCATGATCGACGATCTGGGCACCACACACGCGCGCATCGCAGCAGAGGCGAACGCGCTGCTGGACCGCGCATGCACCGAGTGCTACGCGCCAGCTGGCCTGGTGGTGAATGAGAAAAAGGTCGAGCGGGCGCGGGAGGGCCAAGCTGTGGAGATCCTGGGCATCGAGTTTCACCAAGATGGGAGCTTGTGGCCGTCAGCGAAGCGACTAGCCCTCCTCGTCCATGACACTGAGGCGGTGCTGGCCCGGGGATGAGCAAGCTACCATGAGCTGGCCTCCCTACTGGGACGCTGGGTATGGATCCAACTGCTTCGCAGGAGTCTGCTAAGCATCTGGTTCCATGCCTACAGGATGCTCCACCAAGTGCTGGCCCTCCGCAAGGGCGGACGCTTCCAACTCTGGGCAAGTGTGCGCCGGGAGCTCTGGGCGGCTGTCTGCCTGGCTCCCCTGGTGCATGCGCAGCGCAACCAGCCGCTGGACACCACCGTCGTGGCCAGTGACGCGTCGAGCCGGGGCTCCGGTGTGGTGTACTCTAGGGAGGGCGTCTGGCAGAGGCAGACGTGAAGGCTTTGTCCAACTGCCGTGAGATGAAGGGGTGGAAGACTCTGTGTGTCGGGTCGGAAGAGGTCGGTGTGGAGCGAACGGGGGAGAGGGAACATCGGGCGGTGGCGACCGCCCGCTGGCGTGTGGCGGTGAAACACCGGTGGATGGACGCGGGGGCGCACATCAATGAGAAAGAGGCGCATTCTCCGCTCAGCAGGTTAGTCATAGACTTAGATAAAATGAGCATAGCTCACCAAATATCCAATCAATGGCTGTCCTTGGGGACCAAGCATGTCCATGAGTTGCCCTTCGGGTTGGTATATCACAACCTTACATATATGCAGGGTTCCTCCCGTTAGGCGTTTCCATTGGTCTTATCGTAGTATAGAGCTTTGACATGGCTCTGTATATAGGTTTATAGCTGGGCGTTTCCTTTGGTTTGAGTGATTTCACTCTGCTGTAAGTAATTATATTTTTATAACATATATGCAGGGTAGGCCATGTTTAACTGCCGTCAAAGTCAGGGGGGTCAAGACGAGCGTTTTCATTTTTGGTAGAATGTGCATTTTGAATTATGTTGTAAGAGCTAGGCACCTACCACTTCAGGGATGATAAACCATTAGTTGCTGAACAGTTTGAGCCATTGGGGTCATCATTTGGGTGGGTATACCAGCAGTTACACCCAGTACAGCCCATAGGGGTACCGTTGGTAAAAAGCAACCAAGGGGGTAGAAGTGGGCATACTACCTACTAATACCTACTAATATGGCCCCCAACCATGCCACACAATACATTTCCCTTCCACAATGATGGGGAAACATAACTGCATCATCACACTGCCCTTACATGGCACGTCTATGTGCAGGTGCCACCTTGTCCATGCACGTAGGTAACGTGGTACGGATACCCTACGCAAGGCATGCATTCTACGAGGCAGCCACCAACAAACTAGTGATTTTAAGGGGACGTGGCGCGCCGAATATTTTCCGCGCCAAAAAATTCGCGGTACCGTCCGTACGGTGTATAATGTGTGCCCGGACCGCTCAACCCTCACGGAGGTGGCCATGGCGGCTTTCATTTCGATATGGCATCTAAAAAGCTAGAAAAAATGCATGAATTTCGCAGAAGATTAGTCGATGACCTCATTTCATGGCGGAACGTTTACGGTTTGCAATATCGCTAATTTCTCGAACGGATACGGGCGCGGGGGTCCGTGATATAATTTCTCTTGCGGATCATGAAATTTAATGCAGGTTTACGGCAGCGATTGTGAGGCAACGTAGGCTCTAAAGAGGGATTATGAGGCTAACTTAATGGTGTTGTCGAGTTTGTGCCGAAGCTTCCCGGTTTCTTTTACATTTCCGGCATTCAAGGTAAGAACCTACGCAGGCCTGCGCATGTCGCCTTCGACGTATTCACGGAAGGCGCACCTTCCTTGTTCGCCTGCATGATCAATGGATGATGTCTTTTATTGTTCGAGCTTGCGTGCCAGTTTATGCATGAAACATTTCCACGCAGGCAGGTGCATTAACGTAGGCCTTTCGCCCTTTTTTCGGGCAGTTTCCCTGCAGGAAGCGCTCCATTTCTTTCGGTTGCATCGTCAGATTCCTAGCAATTTCGTACAATTTCGTGTAGTTTGTGGCTGGCATGCTTAAGGCGCCGAGGTCAAGTTGTTGGTAATGTGTTGACATTTGTTTTCCATCATCCTTTGGACATGAGAGTACGCTTTGTTATGTGCCGGATCTGACACGCCTGTTTTAGTAACGACATCCGGCATGTGCCTAGAGGCCAACAAGCTGGCATCAGCTTCTTAGCAAATTGCCATATTGGAAAGGAAGGTGAGAGTGGTTCTTTTGCTGGCCATACTGCATGAGTGGCATTGCATTAGATAGGTGTTTCCATTGCTTTCCTTGAGCTATAACCATTAAGACTTCCCTGCTATGTGTGCAGCAAGGCAAGCTGGATAGGATGTGACAGCTTGGCAGACAGCATGTATGATTTGCTGCCAAGTTTGCAGGCTGCAGTTGCCTCTATTGCTTGGGCAGTCTTTCTAAGGTTTTTACACGTATACTTGCTGAGTTCTTGGCATAAATTTACATGGTAACCTTGGGCTGAGCATAGTGTATGCTCTCTTGGTGCGTGTATGCCTAGCGATGGTGTTGCTATGCCCACGCTGGGAAGGCTGGCCATGCTGAGGGCAGGGGAGGGCAGATGAGGTGCCTAGCCTTTTCTTATGTTGTGTGATCGAGTTGGGCATGTTTTTTGGCTTCTTGGATGGAAAACATCATGTCTAGGTGGCCTTATACACAGAAAAACCTCATTTAGCGTATGTTCAGGATTTAGCACGCAAAACCTTATTATAACGTATACTTGCTGAGTTCTTGGCATAAATTTACATGGTAACCTTGGGCTGAGCATAGTGTATGCTCTCTTGGTGCGTGTATGCCTAGCGATGGTGTTGCTATGCCCACGCTGGGAAGGCTGGCCATGCTGAGGGCAGGGGAGGGCAGATGAGGTGCCTAGCCTTTTCTTATGTTGTGTGATCGAGTTGGGCATGTTTTTTGGCTTCTTGGATGGAAAACATCATGTCTAGGTGGCCTTATACACAGAAAAACCTCATTTAGCGTATGTTCAGGATTTAGCACGCAAAACCTTATTATAACTTGAGCTAGACTTGTCGGAATGACCTGGGACTTGGAACACAGTTGTCCCCCTGTTAGACGGATTTTCGCTGCAGGAAAAAGTATTTTTTTGACGTGTTTATAAAAAGTTATTCCCAATGTCCGGTAAAAAAAGGGTCATTTTGCGGGGAAATTAATAACTGATCGAGGTTTTGCCCTTTTCATGATGTAAATAGCTCAGCAAGCTACAAACTCAGGGAACTAAAAACGCTGCAGGCAGTTTTGTAAATAAATGTGTGCATTGGCTGGGGCATACCCAGTCCTAATTAGCGTCTTTTGCTATTTATAGCGCATTATTGGCGTATATATGGGGGTAGTACCCCCAACAAGTGCATGGACAACTCACTAGAGATGTTATTTAGTGCCCCCAATCATAACTTAGGGTTGTGCAAATGGATTTCAAGTGATATTACCATATGTCAATTTTTAACCCCTAAATGGTCTGAGATCCTGCCGATAAATCGGCTGGATCTTCACAATTTTGCAAACCAGATGCCATCCAACCTACCCATATCCAATGGCTGTCCTTGGGGGCCAAGCATGTCCATGAGTTGCCCTTCGGGTTGGTATATCACAACCTCACATATATGCAGGGTAGGCCATGTTTAACTGCCGTCAAAGTCAGGGGGGTCAAGACGCGCGTTTTCATTTTTGGTAGAATGTGCATTTTGAATTATGTTATAAGACCTAGGCACCTACCACTTCAGGGATGATAAACCATTAGTTGCTGAACAGTTTGAGCCATTGGGGTCATCATTTGGGTGGGTATACCAGCAGTTACACCCAGTACAGCCCATAGGGGTACCGTTGGTAAAAAGCAACCAAGGGAGTAGGGGTGGGCATACGACCTCCTAATATGGCCACCAACCATGCCAAACAATACATTTCCCTTCCACAATGATGGGGAAACATAACTGCATCATCACACTGCCCTTACATGGCACCTATGTGCAGGTGCCACCTTGTCCATGCACGTAGGTAACGTGGTACGGACACCCTACGCAAGGCATGCATTCTAGGAGGCAGCCACCAACAAACTAGTGGTGTTGAGCCTATTTCAGCCTGCCCTAGCAAGGATAAACTAGGCCTAAGCTGCTATAGCTTGCCAGGTGATGGCCAGCACACCTGGTGGCACATGCTGTCAATGGGAAGCTTTTACTCACCAGTTACGTGCTTGATGATGCCACAGAGACCAGCCAACTGCCTCACACTCATGCAATATGTGTATGGGAAATGTATAACAAACATATATGGAGGTATTCAAACCCATACAGCCTCTAAAACTTATCACCATCACCCTGTGGCAGGTCAACTGACTGAGGGAAGCATCTAAGAAGGGTGTTTTAGAAAGGGGCCAGGCCAGGGTCAAGAAAGATCATGAATAGTGCAAAAAGAATGTGCTACACAAGCTAGAACGTATATATAAATGTCAAACATCGATAGGAAAACGATGCTTAAGCTTTACCAGGCATGGATGGCGTTACCTTGGCCCAGGCGGTGGCCGCAAAATGGCGCATTTCGGCACACCAAAGTTGTGCAGCATGGTCGCTGGATTCGGCGATTTCTGGCCACCCTTGCACGTTTACGACTACTATGTATCATAAAAAGTACAAAGAAACCAATATATCCTTTAAAATACGCCGGAAAGGTATTGCTGTCAACGTTTCTATCGTCCGGCCTGATCGCAGTTTTTTCCAGCAAGAACGCTGCTGACAACTATCAAATGGCATTCCCGCGAACCAAAAATTGGCCTGTATGATCTTTAGGACGTCAATATCCTAAGTTTGGACAGAAAATTCGAACGCAAACGTAAATGCCATGCGTGGGCGCAAGCCGCCATGGCCAGGTCGTCGTTTTCCGGAATGCACGTTGTACGTGAAAAAGTACCCTGACCCCTTGTACTTTGACCGGCCAGAACACCTCTATAACTTCGTCAAAAGTATGCAAACCCTAGTACCATGCTGTGAAGAATTTTATAAACTTTCGATCTTCTCAGCTAAACGTTTCCTAATTCTCAATAGATTTCGCGGCATCTGGTCCCCCGAGAAGGGGCCGATGCATCGGCTGGAACTCGATTTTTGGCGGAAAATCGGCAGCAAGACCATTTAAAGGTTAAGGGTTTTGGCGGGCCACGTCCCCTTAAGCCTATTTCAGCTTGCCCTAGCAAGGATAAACTAGGCCTAAGCTGCTATAGCTTGCCAGGTGATGGCCAGCACACCTGGTGGCACATGCTGACAATGGGAAGCTTCTACTCACCGGTTACATGCTTGATGATGCCACAGAGACCAGCCAACTGCCTCACACTCATGCAATATGTGTGTGGGAAATGTATAACAAACATATATGGAGGTATTCAAACCCATACAGCCTCTAAAACTTATCACCATCACCCTGTGGCAGGTCAACTGACTGAGGGAAGCATCTAAGAAGGGTGTTTTAGAAAGGGGCCAGGCCAGGGTCAAGAAAGAGCATGAATAATGCAAAAAGAATGTGCTACACAAGCTAGAACGTATATATAGACGTCAAACATCGATAGGAAAACGATGATTAAGCTTTACCAGGCATGGATGGCGTTACCTTGGCCCAGGTGGTGGCCGCAAAATGGCGCATTTCGGCACACCAAAGTTGTGCAGCATGGTCGCTGGATTCGTTGATTTCTGGCCACCCTTGCACGTTTACGACTACTATGTATCATAAAAAGTACAAAGAAACCAATATATCCTTTAACCCTTAGTCCGTAAACCACCCGAAATTTCGGGTAGTTTGACCAACGGTCGTAATTCGCGCCGCGCCGCAAGCGCCGCGCCACCCGTGACGGATGCAAGTTGTCCGATGGGTCCGGGAACACTTAGGGACGAAGGTGATGCATAGGTTTGGGGGTAATATTCGCCATAGCCTGGTAATTACAACGTGCTTTACGACAGTATCACGTGACTTTGGCGGGAAATTTTCGCTCGCGCGCGCGCGTAACGAGATATGGCTGCCAACGTGCCGTTATCATGGAAATTTTGCGTCTTGCGGCCAGAAACGGTTCGGAATGTTGCTCAGAATGTCGATGCGTGATTTTCGTAGGTTAGGCATGGCCAGATTTATAGGATTGGGAAAATACAGGTAGGAAAATAGTGCTTTCTTGGTCTTCAGTGCTAGATGAGTCATCGCTTATCATATGTCGATTTTCTCCCTATGGCCGGGCAGTCTGCGCCAGCCCAAGCATCCAGATTTGGTACGGGATGTCCGCTGCAGCGTTAGCTGGGAATGCGGACGCGTTTATAGGTCATCTTTGAACGGAACATCAATCTGGTAATCATGGAGGATGCATGCAAGATGAGGCTATGGCGGCCTTTGCCTGTAGAGCAACGGTATGTGTGAGATATGAGGGTCCCGGCCAGGGGAGTCCGTGCGGGACATGAACGAGCCATGTACGACAACGGGTTTGCGTGTTGTTTGCAGCGGAATATGTCTTCCATGCATGATATTTGACGAGCTTATTAGTGCACTGTTTAGCAAGCTTCCATGTTGCTAAAGAGAATGGTATTAGCCCAGAAAGTGCCCAGTTTATGGCATTTCTTTGGAGCACATCATTTCGTTAGTGCAGGTATGCAGCATGTTTGTATTCCAGCACCTTTGGCAGTCTTTTACAGCCTGCTATAATGCATTCTTGTATTGCATGTCATGGATGGCTGTTTACGCGCGCGTAACCCACACACATATACGAGCACGTTTTATTGGTCTAATGGGTTATCTGGGTGGTCTGACCCAAGGAAACCACCATTGGACTATCCAACTAAGTTGTCCAATGTTGGTATTGAGGTTCCCTTCCCTCCCTGGGAAGTTAGGGGTAGGTACACTTTTTCTTGGGGAAAAAAGATCGTCTTTTGGCCAACTTTGACTGGCGCTGCCATCCAAATGCTTTGATAAACCCATGATATTACTACATATTCTGAAAGCCCTTGAAGCGTAGATATGTTTGGCATCTTGGTTGAGGGTATTTGGAGTTGTGGCCTGTGAGTTATGATTTTTTTCATTTTTAGGGGTATGAAAATGCCCAAAATGGGTCAGCGGACTATGGGTTAAAATACGCCGGAAAGGTATTGCTGTCAATGTTTCTATCGTCCGGCCTGATCGCAGTTTTTTCCAGCAAGAACGCTGCCGACACCTATCAAATGGCATTCCCGCGAACCAAAACTTGGCCTGTATCATCTTTAGGACGTATAAAATCAATTTCCTGAGTTTGGTCAGAAAATTCGAACGAAAACGTAAATACCATGCGTGGGCGCAAGCCGCCATGGCCAGGTCGTCGTTTTCCGGAATGCACGTTGTACGTGAAAAAGTACCCTGACCCCTTGTACTTTGACCGGCCAGAACACCTCTATAACTTTGTCAGAAGTATGCGAACCCTAGTACCATGCTGTGAGGAAAATTATAAACTTTCGATCTTCTCAGCTAAACGTTTCCTAATTCTCAATAGTTTTCGCGGCATTTGGTCCCCCGAGAAGGGGCCGACGTGTCGGCTGTAACTCAGTTTTAGGCGGAAAATCGACAGCCAGACCATTTAGGGGATAAGGTGCGCTCGCTGCCCAGCCTGAACGTCCCTAAAACATGGTCGACAATGGAAATCGGGCAAGAATATCACGGCCCAGGCGCTCCCATGTCAAATGCTCCGTTTCTAAACTCCAGACTATAATCAAAATCGTCCACAAAAATTTCCTGGCTTGATTCGCACCACCATTGCTAATACACTAACATGTTTGTGCCAAAATCGACCCTCCGCGAGCATGCGATCTGCGACCCATTTGTGTTGTGCCGCTGTGCTACAGCGCCACACATAAAACTTGCGCAGAAAAGTTTCACAGCCTTTAAGCATAACTAACAACCTTTCGTTTTTGCTACTGGGCGCCCGAGCCTTGTCTACGTACATGGTTGGCATTTATGTAATTAATGATGAGGATTCAGGCTCCCATGGTGTCTCCATGGCTGGCCTACGTACATGGATGTCAAGGAATAGTAAATGATGAGGATTCAGGCTCCCATGGTGTCATCATGGCCCGTGTACGTACATGGATGGCATGTATGTAATTAATGAGGAGGATTCAGGCTCCCATGGTGTCATCATGGCCTGTCTACGTACATGGATGGCATGTATGTATTTAATGATGAGGATTCAGGCTCCCATGTTGTCTCCATGGCTGGCCTACGTACATGGTTGGCATTTATGTAATTCATGAGGAGGATCTAGGCTCCCATGGTGTCATCATGGCTTGTCTACGTACATGGTTGGCATTTATGTAATTAATGATGAGGATTCAGGCTCCCATGGTGTCTCCATGGCTGGCCTACGTACATGGATGTCAAGGAATAGTAAATGATGAGGATTCAGGCTCCCATGGGGTCATCATGGCTTGTCTACGTACATGGTTGGCATTTATGTAATTAATGAGGAGGATTCAGGCTCCCATGGTGTCTCCATGGCTGGCCTACGTACATGGATGTCAAGGAATAGTAAATGATGAGGATTCAGGCTCCCATGGTGTCATCATGGCCTGTCTACGTACATGGATGGCATGTATGTAATTAATGATGAGGATTCAGGCCCATGGTGTCATCATGGCTTGTCTACGTACATGGTTGGCATTTATGTAATTAATGAGGAGGATTCAGGCTCCCATGGTGTCATCATGGCTTGTCTACGTACATGGTTGGCATTTATGTAATTAATGATGAGGATTCAGGCTCCCATGGTGTCTCCATTGCTGGCCTACGTACATGAATGGCATTTATGTAATTAATGATGAGGATTCAGGCTCCCATGGTGTCATCATGGCCCGTCTACGTACATGGATGGCATTTATGTAATTAATGATGAGGATTCAGGCTCCCATGGGGTCATCATGGCTTGTCTACGTACATGGTTGGCATTTATGTAATTAAGGGGACGTGGCGCGCCGAATATTTTCCGCGCGAAAAAATTCGCGGCACCGGCCGTACCGTGAAAAGTGGGTGCTCCGTGCGCGCACCACTTGCGGAAGTGGCCATGGCGACTGCGTTTAGGCGAAACTAGCAATGTAGGGCTAGAGAAATGCAAAAAAAATGATTGGATGTTGAAGACGATGATTTAATGATGTTGGATTGCGGCGGCAAGTGGCTGGTTTACAATATCGCTGCTTTCTTTTATTGCCATCGGCATGGGGGGTAATCTGCATTTTTTGGTCGCGCGGAATAAAATAGAATTCGTGATTGCGGCAGTAAATTCTCAGTTTTGGGGGTCTTTTTGACCGTGAAGGATGCATTCATATCGGTAGCATCGAATTCTAAACCGAACGGGTGCTTTTTGCTACATTTTCGGCCATTCTCTGTAAGTATTTTTTCAGGCCTGCGCAGTGCATGTCGGAACCTTCCATGGAAGAACGGCCGTTGTTGCGCGCCTGGGCGAGGGATCTACGAGGGCAAGGTATAGATTTGTGGCGAATGTTATCTACTATCAGTTCTTTCTTCGAAGAGCTCATCGTTCGAAGTTTTTTGCGTTCGTTTTGGTCAGTTTCCGCCAGTTAACTCTCCGTTGCTTGCCGTCGTGTTGACGAATACCTGGCAGCTTTAGCTTGTTTTCGTTGATGTCTTGATCAAATCCGCTTCAGTCTCAGCCGATAGATCCTAGGGAAGGCGTAAGGGATTTCATAGCACGTGTTCTGGCAAGGATGTTGTGCGTATGGACGCTTCTTGTTGTGTGATAGTGACGCACCCTTTCCTCGCAGCGGCATCACAGCGGTCAGAAGCTGAACGGCCGCCACTGGTTTCTTTGCATTTTATCGTGCAGGGAAGGAATTTTTGAAATCGACGATCATGTTGGAGATATTGCATTTGTGTGACTGCATGTAGATAGCTGCCATCATTGGTTTATTTGAGCTTTCCTTGTTATGATGATGTGACAAGACAGCAATGTTGCTGAGCCAACCATGGTTGACATGGTTGACTGCATACAAGCTTTGTATGCCATGATCTCCTTGGTTCCTTGCCCTCCATAGTTCCAGTTTGTTGCCCATGTCGGGTAGTGCAGTTAAGGAGTTGTTGCTGTGTTGGTAAGCTTGGTTGGCATAACCCTTACAATCTAACCTGGGAGAAACATAGAAAATGCTGGTAATGCATGTTAGTGCCATAATCATTATTGCTATTCACGTACTTATAAGTCTGGCCATGCTCGAGGGACGGTGAAGGAGTATGAGGTGCGTGGCCACCCCTTTGTACTTCACAACATATTCAGCATGGATTTGATCCATGTTGATGGCATGTAAAGTGTGATTGTGTTTACTTGCTTTCTGAGTGGTCCTTAGCGCCTTGTCAGGTAGTGAGTGGTCGTCTAGGAAACCCATCAGTGCGTGCCACAGTGACCCCCAACCTTGAGCATGTGTCGTCATCAGTGTGCTAGAGTTAATTATATGTGCTTTTGATCATAGATTTGCTGAGTTCTTAGCATGAAGTTTACAAGGTAACCTTGGGTAGAGTATAGTGTATGCTCTCTTGGCATGATGTATGCCTAGCGATCGTGTTGCTATGCTTGCGCTGGCAAGGTTGGCCATGCCGAGGGCAGGTGAGGGAAGATGTGGTGCCTAGCCGTTTGCTTATGTTTTGTGATCGAGTTGGGCATGCTTTCTGGCTTTTTGGATGGAAAACAGCATGCCTAAGTGGCCATATACAAAGAAACCCCCCCTTAAGCTTATGGTCAGGTTTTAGCACGCATAACCTTATTACTTGAGCAAGACTTGTCGGAATGACCTGTGTTAAGGGTGGCTGCCACGACGTGATGCAAAGGGAGGGGCAGGGGGACGATGGGGAAGGTAGTAGTGATGATGAGAATGATGTTGATAATATTCCTTGCCTTGCATGTGCTTCCCCGGATGAAATTGACGGTGTCCCTTTCCTGCTGTGCAGCACATTCGGGTGCAAGGGAGGACTGCATGGGTGCTGCGCTGACCCCCCGTTGACTAAGGAGCCCAAGGGGGATTGGTTTTGCCCTGCCTGCCTTGTGCAGGATGCTTACAAGGGCTGATATAGTGACATTTTCTGTTTTAGCGAGCATTTTTTTTAAAACACGTCTGACGCAATAACTTGAGCTAGACTTGTCGGAATGACCTGGGACTTGGAACACTGCTGTCCCCCTGTTAGCCGGAATTTTTGTTGATTTTGTGGCCTTATCGGAAGTGTTTATGATATGTATATTCCCAATGTCCGGTAAAAAATGACCTGTTTTGCGGGAAAATTAATAACTGTTCAAGGTTTTGCCATTTCCATGATGTAAATAGCTCAGCAAGCTACAAACTCAGGGAACTATATGACCTTGATTTTTGGTAGCCAACAAATAAGTGCATTGGCTGGGGCATACTCAGCCCTAATTAGCGTCTTTTGCTATTTATAGCGCATTATTGGCGTATATATGGGGGTAGTACCCCCAACAAGTGCACGGACAACTCACTAGAGATGTTATTTAGTGCCCCCAATCATAATTCAGCATTGTGCAAATGAATTTCAAGTGATATTAGCATATGTCAGATTTTTTGGGTTTTGGGGTGCCACCTCCCCTTAATGAGGAGGATTCAGGCTCCCATGGTGTCTCCATGGCTGGCCTACGTACATGGATGTCAAGGAATAGTAAATGATGAGGATTCAGGCTCCCATGGTGTCATCATGGCCTGTCTACGTACATGGATGGCATGTATGTAATTAATGATGAGGATTCAGGCTCCCATGGTGTCATCATGGCTTGTCTACGTACATGGTTGGCATTTATGTAATTAATGAGGAGGATTCAGGCTCCCATGGTGTCATCATGGCTTGTCTACGTACATGGTTGGCATTTATGTAATTAATGATGAGGATTCAGGCTCCCATGGTGTCATCATGGCCTGTCTACGTACATGGATGTCAAGGAATAGTAAATGATGAGGATTCAGGCTCCCATGGTGTCATCATGGCCCGTGTACGTACATGGATGGCATGTATGTAATTAATGAGGAGGATTCAGGCTCCCATGGTGTCATCATGGCTGGCCTACGTACATGGATGTCAAAGAAAAAGAAATGATGAGGATTCAGGCTCCCATGGTGTCATCATGGCTGGCCTACGTACATGGATGTCTCATAAAATAAATGATGAGGATTCAGGCTCCCATGGTGTCATCATGGCTTGTCTACCTACATTGTTGGCATGTATGTAATTAATGATGAGGATTCAGGCTCCCACGGTGTCTCCATGGCTGGCCTACGTACATGAATGGCATTTATGTAATTAATGATGAGGATTCAGGCTCCCATGGTGTCATCATGGCCCGTCTACGTACATGGATGGCATTTATGTAATTAATGATGAGGATTCAGGCTCCCATGGGGTCATCATGGCTTGTCTACGTACATGGTTGGCATTTATGTAATTAATGAGGAGGATTCAGGCTCCCATGGTGTCTCCATGGCTGGCCTACGTACATGGTTGGCATTTATGTAATTCATGAGGAGGATCTAGGCTCCCATGGTGTCATCATGGCTGGCCTACGTACATGGATGGCATGTATGTAATTAATGATGAGGATTCAGGCTCCCATGGTGTCATCATGGCCCGTCTACGTACATGGATGTCAAGGAATAGTAAATGATGAGGATTCAGGCTCCCATGGTGTCATCATGGCTTGTCTACGTACATGGTTGGCATTTATGTAATTCATGATGAGGATTCAGGCTCCCATGGTGTCTCCATGGCTGGCCTACGTACATGGATGTCAAGGAATAGTAAATGATGAGGATTCAGGCTCCCATGGTGTCATCATGGCTGGCCTACGTACATGGATGGCATGTATGTAATTAATGATGAGGATTCAGGCTCCCATGGTGTCATTGTCAAGAATCCTGTCTTGAATATGCCCATTATGCTGACCGTGCAGAAATCTATAATACGGGCAATTGTATTCGAGCCCTAATTAACAAATAGATATGCTCGGATAGTAGTACCTAAGTGGGATTTGTCCTACGTGAATGGACACTATGACTATGTGCCAAGTTGTACAATGGCACTAGGACCATTGGTCACTATCTTCACCAGATTATAGTATTGTGTCATGTGCATGTCATACCATGCCGTACCGAGTCATGCATGCGCATGCACCATGTTCCAACATATCAGCTGTCGTTATCGACCCATTGTCGGCCCATGCCCATACCATCGACCCATTGTCGGCCCATGCCCATACCAGGGCCGCCGCCACCACTCACCTACCATAATTACCAATGTTCACGCTACCTTGAGGTAGCCATGGAAAGCCACACCATATGGACGTAATAAATAATTTTCCTGGCTCCTGACGCTTAAGTTGGCAATGATTCACCACCTACAAATTATTAATTTAAGTCCCCATAATAATCACACATGCCTTTAACATGGTATCGGAGGTCCGGGGCAAGATCTTTCAACGGAATTAACCAACCTCTAAGCGGCAGCTCACATTTTATTGAGCACCTTGATCATCGTTAATATTTTCATATACGGAGCAGCTTGGTCGAATTCTTGTACTTGATACGACCATGATTATGGCGCAGATGCTACCGTGAAATTCAAGGCTTTCAATCGACTTACTTCAACGTGTGGTAACACCAAATATTCGGGGTGACACCTACCGTCGCTAAAATCCGTCAAGAATTTCCCAAGCTCCGGTGCGCAGGCCAGATCTACGCTTTTATACTTATATATGCCCGAAACTGATCAAACGCCAACATTTCGGTGATGGGGACGTCGGCGCTGAAGCCTGGCACTCAAAAGGTGCCGGCTCTGGTTCCAGGCAGCGCCAGTGATTTTTTACCTGGCAGCACATTTTTGGCCGAGTGCAGTGCGTTCAATCGGCGCGGGGTCACTGACGGGCTCCCACTGAGCTGCGCGAGCTGTGAGCATCGACGAGAAATCGGCGGAGCTGTTTACCTCAAAAATTTTTCATGAGAACCGGTCTTTCTTTTGTACCGGCACCATTTCGCGTGGCATCAACATTCTTTTGGGCGCATTCTTTTAAACCGGAATTCTTTTTAAACGGTCATCACTTCAAGAGCCCAGAGCCTGCCATGCTCCAAGTTTCCAAGAAAAAGGGGAACATTCCCTGGGTCCTGCTCTCAAGGCCAGCCTGCTGACACAGCTGCACACCACACTAAGGAGGGTGCTCACTAACCCCCACGTTGTTTTCAGCACTAGTTGCAGTTTTATAATTCAGCCACATTTAACTAGTTGCAGGCACCACTAGCAGCAGTAACAGCTAGTTGCATTATCACGTGCCAGCACTAGACACCCACTAGCAACCAGTTGCCCCATAATGTAAGCAGCAGTAACAGCACAGTCCCATCAGCACCATCACACTGGCATCAACAAGCACAGCAGGCAACACCAGCAGGAACAGAGTACACTGCATAGTCCATGCAGGCAGCTACCCACACTTGCCTAGCCAGCAAGGAGAAGTAGTAGCACCCAGCAGCACATGCATGACTCTCCACCACAGGCGTAGAGTAGATAGTAGCTGCAGTCAGCTGCACGCACTTGTCTAGCTAGCAAGTAGCAGTCCAGCAACCAGCTCTACATCCTCACGTCACAGTTCACCTTGTAGTAGTTGCAGTAAGTTGCACCAAACCCTGTTGGCAAACAAGTCAAAGTAGCACTACCAGCACCACACAAGACACTGTACCCACACACAGCATAGATCGTGTGTGCACACACAACAGCTGACGTCACCGGTTTACCAGCAGCTACCAGTACCCAACGTTTCCAGCTGCAACCCTGGCATCAACCAGTACCGGCTACAGTCTGCATCCAGCCTCAACACTGAGCAACCAGTCTTTACAGTTTAAGAGCCTGTTTCCAGTTTGGCTCCACCCTCGTGTGGCGCACTCCATGTGACAATATGGGGCTACACAACCTTGCCCTCATTTTTCTTGCTGTTTTATATCAAGACCAGGGTGTCGTGTAAGGAGGGAATCCACTTAGGTACCCGACTACCCTCGCCCAGGATCTAGCATTTGTATTTATAGACAGCATCATGTGCAAGGAGGGTGTCAAGAATCCTGTCTTGAATATGCCCATTATGCTGACCGTGCAGAAATCTATAATACGGGCAATTGTATTCGAGCCCTAATTAACAAATAGATATGCTCGGATAGTAGTACCTAAGTGGGATTTGTCCTACGTGAATGGACACTATGACTATGTGCCAAGTTGTACAATGGCACTAGGACCATTGGTCACTATCTTCACCAGATTATAGTATTGTGTCATGTGCATGTCATACCATGCCGTACCGAGTCATGCATGCGCATGCACCATGTTCCAACATATCAGCTGTCGTTATCGACCCATTGTCGGCCCATGCCCATACCATCGACCCATTGTCGGCCCATGCCCATACCAGGGCCGCCGCCACCACTCACCTACCATAATTACCAATGTTCACGCTACCTTGAGGTAGCCATGGAAAGCCACACCATATGGACGTAATAAATAATTTTCCTGGCTCCTGACGCTTAAGTTGGCAATGATTCACCACCTACAAATTATTAATTTAAGTCCCCATAATAATCACACATGCCTTTAACAGTCATCATGGCCCGTCTACGTACATGGATGTCAAAGAAAAAAAAATGATGAGGATTCAGGCTCCCATGGTGTCATCATGGCCCGTGTACGTACATGGATGGCATGTATGTAATTAATGATGAGGACTCAGGCTCCCATGGTGTCATCATGTCATGTCTACGTACATGAATGGCATTTATGTAATTAATGATGAGGATTCAGGCTCCCATGGTGTCATCATTGCCCGTGTACGTACATGGATGGCATTTTGTATATAATAATGAGGATTCAGGCTCCCATGGTGTCATCATGGCCCGTCTACGTACATGGATGGCATTTATGTAATTAATGATGAGGATTCAGGCTCCCATGGGGTCATCATGGCTTGTCTACGTACATGGTTGGCATTTATGTGATTAATTAGGAGGATTCAGGCTCCCATGGTGTCTCCATGGCTGGCCTACGTACATGGATGTCAAGGAATAGTAAATGATGAGAATTCAGGCTCCCATGGTGTCATCATGGCCCGTCTACGTACATGAATGGCATTTATGTAATTAATGATGAGGATTCAGGCTCCCATGGTGTCATCATGGCCCGTCTACGTACATGGATGTCAAAGAAAAAAAAATGATGAGGATTCAGGCTCCCATGGTGTCATCATGGCCCGTCTACGTACATGGATGGCATTTATGTAATTATTGATGAGGATTCAGGCTCCCATGGTGTCATCATGGCCCGTGTACGTACATGGATGGCATTTATGTAATTAATGATGAGGATTCAGGCTCCCATGGTGTCATCATGGCCCGTGTACGTACATGAATGGCATTCATGTAATTAATGATGAGGATTCAGGCTCCCATGGTGTCATCATGGCCCGTCTACGTACATGGATGTCAAAGAAAAAAAATTGATGAGGATTCAGGCTCCCATGGTGTCATCATGGCTGGCCTACGTACATGGATGTCTCATAAAAAAAATGATGAGGATTCAGGCTCCCATGGTGTCATCATGGCTTGTCTACGTACATGGTTGGCATTTATGTAACCTGAATCCTCTCATAAAAAAAATGAAGAGGATTCAGGCTCCATTGGTGTCATCATGGCTGGCCTACGTACATGGATGTCAAGGAATAGTAAATGATGAGGATTCAGGCTCCCATGGTGTCATCATGGCTTGTCTACGTACATGGATGGCATGTATGTAATTAATGATGAGGATTCAGGCTCCATTGGTGTCATCATGGCTGGCCTACGTATGTACATGGATGTCAAAGAAAAAAAAATGATGAGGATTCAGGCTCCCATGGTGTCATCATTGCCCGTGTATGTACATGGTTGGCATTTATGTATGTAATGATGAGGATTCAGGCTCCATTGGTGTCATCATGGCCCGTCTACGTACATGGATGGCATGTACATGTAATTAATGATGAGGATTCAGGCTCCATTGGTGTCATCATGGCTGGCCTACGTATGTACATGGATGTCAAAGAAAAAAAAATGATGAGGATTCAGGCTCCCATGGTGTCATCATGGCCCGTCTACGTACATGGTTGGCATTTATGTAATTAATGAAGAGGATTCAGGCTCCCATGGTGTCATCATGGCCCGTCTACGTACATGGATGTCAAGGAATAGTAAATGATGAGGATTCAGGCTCCCATGGGGTCATCATGGCTTGTCTACGTACATGGTTGGCATTTATGTAATTAACGAGGAGGATTCAGGCTCCATTGGTGTCATCATGGCTGGCCTACGTACATGGATGTCAAGGAATAGTAAATGATGAGGATTCAGGCTCCCATGGTGTCATCATGGCTTGTCTACGTACATGGTTGGCATTTATGTAATTAATGAGGAGGATTCAGGCTCCCATGGTGTCTCCATGGCTGGCCTACGTACATGGATGGCATTTATGTATTTAATGATGAGGATTCAGGCTCCCATGGTGTCATCATGGCTTGTCTACCTACATGGTTGGCATTTATGTAACCTGAATCCTCTCATTAAGAAAATGAAGAGGATTCAGGCTCCATTGGTGTCATCATGGCTGGCCTACGTACATGGATGTCAAGGAATAGTAAATGATGAGGATTCAGGCTCCCATGGTGTCATCATGGCCCGTCTACGTACATGGATGTCAAGGAATAGTAAATGATGAGGATTCAGGCTCCCATGGGGTCATCATGGCTTGTCTACGTACATGGTTGGCATTTATGTAATTAACGAGGAGGATTCAGGCTCCATTGGTGTCATCATGGCTGGCCTACGTACATGGATGTCAAGGAATAGTAAATGATGAGGATTCAGGCTCCCATGGTGTCATCATGGCTTGTCTACGTACATGGTTGGCATTTATGTAATTAATGAGGAGGATTCAGGCTCCCATGGTGTCATCATGGCCCGTCTACTTACATGGATGGCATTTATGTAATTAATGATGAGGATTCAGGCTCCCATGGGGTCATCATGGCTTGTCTACGTACATGGTTGGCATTTATGTAATTAATGAGGAGGATTCAGGCTCCCATGGTGTCTCCATGGCTGGCCTACGTACATGGATGTCAAGGAATAGTAAATGATGAGGATTCAGGCTCCCATGGTGTCATCATGGCCCGTCTACGTACATGGATGGCATTTATGTAATTAATGATGAGGATTCAGGCTCCCATGGGGTCATCATGGCTTGTCTACGTACATGGTTGGCATTTATGTAATTAATGAGGAGGATTCAGGCTCCCATGGTGTCTCCATGGCTGGCCTACGTACATGGATGTCAAGGAATAGTAAATGATGAGGATTCAGGCTCCCATGGTGTCATCATGGCCTGTCTACGTACATGGATGGCATGTATGTAATTAATGATGAGGATTCAGGCTCCCATGGTGTCATCATGGCTTGTCTACGTACATGGTTGGCATTTATGTAATTAATGAGGAGGATTCAGGCTCCCATGGTGTCATCATGGCTTGTCTACGTACATGGTTGGCATTTATGTAATTAATGATGAGGATTCAGGCTCCCATGGTGTCTCCATGGCTGGCCTACGTACATGGATGTCAAGGAATAGTAAATGATGAGGATTCAGGCTCCCATGGTGTCATCATGGCCCGTGTACGTACATGGATGGCATGTATGTAATTAATGAGGAGGATTCAGGCTCCCATGGTGTCATCATGGCTGGCCTACGTACATGGATGTCAAAGAAAAAGAAATGATGAGGATTCAGGCTCCCATGGTGTCATCATGGCTGGCCTACGTACATGGATGTCTCATAAAATAAATGATGAGGATTCAGGCTCCCATGGTGTCATCATGGCTTGTCTACCTACATTGTTGGCATGTATGTAATTAATGATGAGGATTCAGGCTCCCATGGTGTCTCCATGGCTGGCCTACGTACATGAATGGCATTTATGTAATTAATGATGAGGATTCAGGCTCCCATGGTGTCATCATGGCCCGTCTACGTACATGGATGGCATTTATGTAATTAATGATGAGGATTCAGGCTCCCATGGGGTCATCATGGCTTGTCTACGTACATGGTTGGCATTTATGTAATTAATGAGGAGGATTCAGGCTCCCATGGTGTCTCCATGGCTGGCCTACGTACATGGATGTCAAGGAATAGTAAATGATGAGGATTCAGGCTCCCATGGTGTCATCATGGCCTGTCTACGTACATGGATGGCATGTATGTAATTAATGATGAGGATTCAGGCTCCCATGGTGTCATCATGGCTTGTCTACGTACATGGTTGGCATTTATGTAATTAATGAGGAGGATTCAGGCTCCCATGGTGTCATCATGGCTTGTCTACGTACATGGTTGGCATTTATGTAATTAATGATGAGGATTCAGGCTCCCATGGTGTCTCCATGGCTGGCCTACGTACATGGATGTCAAGGAATAGTAAATGATGAGGATTCAGGCTCCCATGGTGTCATCATGGCCCGTGTACGTACATGGATGGCATGTATGTAATTAATGAGGAGGATTCAGGCTCCCATGGTGTCATCATGGCTGGCCTACGTACATGGATGTCAAAGAAAAAGAAATGATGAGGATTCAGGCTCCCATGGTGTCATCATGGCTTGTCTACGTACATGGTTGGCATTTATGTAATTAATGAGGAGGATTCAGGCTCCCATGGTGTCATCATGGCTTGTCTACGTACATGGTTGGCATTTATGTAATTAACGAGGAGGATTCAGGCTCCATTGGTGTCATCATGGCTGGCCTACGTACATGGATGTCAAGGAATAGTAAATGATGAGGATTCAGGCTCCCATGGGGTCATCATGGCTTGTCGACGTACATGGTTGGCATTTATGTAATTAATGAGGAGGATTCAGGCTCCCATGGTGTCTCCATGGCTGGCCTACGTACATGGATGGCATTTATGTATTTAATGATGAGGATTCAGGCTCCCATGGTGTCATCATGGCTTGTCTACCTACATGGTTGGCATTTATGTAACCTGAATCCTCTCATTAAGAAAATGAAGAGGATTCAGGCTCCATTGGTGTCATCATGGCTGGCCTACGTACATGGATGTCAAGGAATAGTAAATGATGAGGATTCAGGCTCCCATGGTGTCATCATGGCCCGTCTACGTACATGGATGTCAAGGAATAGTAAATGATGAGGATTCAGGCTCCCATGGGGTCATCATGGCTTGTCTACGTACATGGTTGGCATTTATGTAATTAACGAGGAGGATTCAGGCTCCATTGGTGTCATCATGGCTGGCCTACGTACATGGATGTCAAGGAATAGTAAATGATGAGGATTCAGGCTCCCATGGTGTCATCATGGCTTGTCTACGTACATGGTTGGCATTTATGTAATTAATGAGGAGGATTCAGGCTCCCATGGTGTCATCATGGCCCGTCTACTTACATGGATGGCATTTATGTAATTAATGATGAGGATTCAGGCTCCCATGGGGTCATCATGGCTTGTCTACGTACATGGTTGGCATTTATGTAATTAATGAGGAGGATTCAGGCTCCCATGGTGTCTCCATGGCTGGCCTACGTACATGGATGTCAAGGAATAGTAAATGATGAGGATTCAGGCTCCCATGGTGTCATCATGGCCCGTCTACGTACATGGATGGCATTTATGTAATTAATGATGAGGATTCAGGCTCCCATGGGGTCATCATGGCTTGTCTACGTACATGGTTGGCATTTATGTAATTAATGAGGAGGATTCAGGCTCCCATGGTGTCTCCATGGCTGGCCTACGTACATGGATGTCAAGGAATAGTAAATGATGAGGATTCAGGCTCCCATGGTGTCATCATGGCCTGTCTACGTACATGGATGGCATGTATGTAATTAATGATGAGGATTCAGGCTCCCATGGTGTCATCATGGCTTGTCTACGTACATGGTTGGCATTTATGTAATTAATGAGGAGGATTCAGGCTCCCATGGTGTCATCATGGCTTGTCTACGTACATGGTTGGCATTTATGTAATTAATGATGAGGATTCAGGCTCCCATGGTGTCTCCATGGCTGGCCTACGTACATGGATGTCAAGGAATAGTAAATGATGAGGATTCAGGCTCCCATGGTGTCATCATGGCCCGTGTACGTACATGGATGGCATTTGCTGAGCTTCGCTCATTTTATATATGACGCGTGGACGGGCTCAAAGGGGACCGACCTGCCGTAGGTAGCGTAAGACTAGCGCTTGTCACGAGGGTACAGCTGCACCGGCCGGCCCTTTTTGTGCCTAGGCTGAGTGTGGTTCCGGAGTGCAGGCCTAGGTAGCTTCTAACGTACGTCACTAGACCTTGTTACCTGCGCCAGCCGCCAGGCGTGGCGCAACTGTGATTGGCAGTCAGTACACCTTGTACCTGCGCCAGCCGGCAGGCCTGCGTGGCGCAATGTGAATGATAGTCAGTACTTAGAGTGGTGTAGGGGACGTAGGGAGGCCTCTTTTCAGCTTCGCAACTTGATCCCAGCATTTGCTGGCAAGGTCGGCTGGCCGCTATGGCGGCTGCGCTGAATGTAAGACGATGCTATCGGCCTCTCCGGGCGTGGAGAGGCCTGGAATAAAATTCTTTATGTTCGCCACCCACCGTTACAGGCCACGGTAATGGTTGTTGGGTGGGGGGCTCTACGTTTTGAGTAAAATGGTGTGATTTCCGGCGCTGGGCCCACTGACGATTCCCCTCTACCCCTGGGTGCGGCAAGCGGCTTCCTGACACTGGGGAAGCTGCGATTTTAGTCGGACAACGTCAGGGAAGGAGCCATACAGGCCAGGGCCAGCGGCTACGGTGGAAAGAATCACAGGTGGAGGCGAATCTGCCTTAAACGTGGAGATGGCTAGCGCGGGGTGCCAGGGTAGCCCATAACTGCCAGGAGCCTGACAGCGGACCCGATCTTTCGGCCTGTGGCCAGACGGGAGTTTCGGGGAGGATGCGGGGCTGGAGCGAATCTTGGTGGGAGGAGCGCGCTCTTCATCATTGCCCAGTTTTTCAGCAAAGAATGTTCGCCTGGCGGGGCTGAAATTCTTGCTGTTTTATCGCCTTGTTTTTATCCTGTATGATGCATTATAGGAAAAGCGATAAAGAGTTCGGTTCAGCCAGGGGGGCATATCTATGCCATAAAAAATTTCCTACAACAACACAAGCCCTGGTCAGGGCCTTGGCTAAGCAGTTTCCAAGCCAAGGCCTTGGTAGGGTAGAGGGCCTATCGCCACAAAGGTTTCAATGCCGGGAAATCCCAGCCTCGGGGGTGGGGCTGGTGATGGGTCCTGGGCTTGTGAGAGACGGTCCGGGGGCGTAAGGCCTAATGAGCAGCCGCTGGAAACCGCCCCCCTAACGGGGGGAACGACATGGGTGCCGCCCTGCGTCCGCCGGGAAACCGTAGCGGCCACACGGGGGCGGCAGTACAGCCGTGGCAGCGTGCAGGGGGGGGCCATGGGCGGAAAGAAACTCGGCACCAAGGTTGGCGACAGCCTTGGTGGCCAAGAAGGAGGTGTGGGGGCAACACCTTGTGTTCGAGTATGCTGGGCCCCCAGCATGGTGCTACAATAACCAACTTGATAATGATGTGCACTGAGTTTGAAGGTGTGGTATAGGCTGTCCGTATAAAGCCTAGCACACAAAAATGTAAAATAAATGTTTCTCTTGGTGGGAAGGAACTCCAATGGACCAAAAACAAGAAATGTATTTGCTGAGCTTCGCTCATTTTATATATGACGCGTGGACGGGCTCAAAGGGGACCGACCTGCCGTAGGTAGCGTAAGACTAGCGCTTGTCACGAGGGTACAGCTGCACCGGCCGGCCCTTTTTGTGCCTAGGCTGAGTGTGGTTCCGGAGTGCAGGCCTAGGTAGCTTCTAACGTACGTCACTAGACCTTGTTACCTGCGCCAGCCGCCAGGCGTGGCGCAACTGTGATTGGCAGTCAGTACACCTTGTACCTGCGCCAGCCGGCAGGCCTGCGTGGCGCAATGTGAATGATAGTCAGTACTTAGAGTGGTGTAGGGGACGTAGGGAGGCCTCTTTTCAGCTCCCACCCACCCACCCACGCTGCTAAGAGGGGCAACACCTTGTGTTCGAGTATGCTGGGCCCCCAGCATGGTGCTACAATAACCAACTTGATAATGATGTGCACTGAAGTTGAAGGTGTGGTATAGGCTGTCCGTATAAAGCCTAGCACACAAAAATGTAAAATAAATGTTTCTCTTGGTGGGAAGGAACTCCAATGGACCAAAAACAAGAAATGTATGTATGTAATTAATGAGGAGGATTCAGGCTCCCATGGTGTCATCATGGCTGGCCTACGTACATGGATGTCAAAGAAAAAGAAATGATGAGGATTCAGGCTCCCATGGTGTCATCATGGCTGGCCTACGTACATGGATGTCTCATAAAATAAATGATGAGGATTCAGGCTCCCATGGTGTCATCATGGCTTGTCTACCTACATTGTTGGCATGTATGTAATTAATGATGAGGATTCAGGCTCCCATGGTGTCTCCATGGCTGGCCTACGTACATGAATGGCATTTATGTAATTAATGATGAGGATTCAGGCTCCCATGGTGTCATCATGGCCCGTCTACGTACATGGATGGCATTTATGTAATTAATGATGAGGATTCAGGCTCCCATGGGGTCATCATGGCTTGTCTACGTACATGGTTGGCATTTATGTAATTAATGAGGAGGATTCAGGCTCCCATGGTGTCTCCATGGCTGGCCTACGTACATGGATGTCAAGGAATAGTAAATGATGAGGATTCAGGCTCCCATGGTGTCATCATGGCCTGTCTACGTACATGGATGGCATGTATGTAATTAATGATGAGGATTCAGGCTCCCATGGTGTCATCATGGCTTGTCTACGTACATGGTTGGCATTTATGTAATTAATGAGGAGGATTCAGGCTCCCATGGTGTCATCATGGCTTGTCTACGTACATGGTTGGCATTTATGTAATTAATGATGAGGATTCAGGCTCCCATGGTGTCTCCATGGCTGGCCTACGTACATGGATGTCAAGGAATAGTAAATGATGAGGATTCAGGCTCCCATGGTGTCATCATGGCCCGTGTACGTACATGGATGGCATGTATGTAATTAATGAGGAGGATTCAGGCTCCCATGGTGTCATCATGGCTGGCCTACGTACATGGATGTCAAAGAAAAAGAAATGATGAGGATTCAGGCTCCCATGGTGTCATCATGGCTTGTCTACGTACATGGTTGGCATTTATGTAATTAATGAGGAGGATTCAGGCTCCCATGGTGTCATCATGGCTTGTCTACGTACATGGTTGGCATCTATGTAATTAATGATGAGGATTCAGGCTCCCATGGTGTCATCATGGCTTGTCTACGTACATGGATGTCAAGGAATAGTAAATGATGAGGATTCAGGCTCCCATGGTGTCATCATGGCCTGTCTACGTACATGGATGGCATTTATGTAATTAATGATGAGGATTCAGGCTCCCATGGGGTCATCATGGCTTGTCTACGTACATGGTTGGCATTTATGTAATTAATGAGGAGGATTCAGGCTCCCATGGTGTCTCCATGGCTGGCCTACGTACATGGATGTCAAGGAATAGTAAATGATGAGGATTCAGGCTCCCATGGTGTCATCATGGCCTGTCTACGTACATGGATGGCATGTATGTAATTAATGATGAGGATTCAGGCTCCCATGGTGTCATCATGGCTTGTCTACGTACATGGTTGGCATTTATGTAATTAATGATGAGGATTCAGGCTCCCATGGTGTCATCATGGCTTGTCTACGTACATGGTTGGCATTTATGTAATTAATGATGAGGATTCAGGCTCCCATGGTGTCTCCATGGCTGGCCTACGTACATGGATGTCAAGGAATAGTAAATGATGAGGATTCAGGCTCCCATGGTGTCATCATGGCCCGTGTACGTACATGGTTGGCATTTATGTAATTAATGAGGAGGATTCAGGCTCCCATGGTGTCATCATGGCCTGTCTACGTACATGGATGGCATGTATGTATTTAATGATGAGGATTCAGGCTCCCATGTTGTCTCCATGGCTGGCCTACGTACATGGTTGGCATTTATGTAATTCATGAGGAGGATCTAGGCTCCCATGGTGTCATCATGGCTTGTCTACGTACATGGTTGGCATTTATGTAATTAATGATGAGGATTCAGGCTCCCATGGTGTCTCCATGGCTGGCCTACGTACATGGATGTCAAGGAATAGTAAATGATGAGGATTCAGGCTCCCATGGGGTCATCATGGCTTGTCTACGTACATGGTTGGCATTTATGTAATTAATGAGGAGGATTCAGGCTCCCATGGTGTCTCCATGGCTGGCCTACGTACATGGATGTCAAGGAATAGTAAATGATGAGGATTCAGGCTCCCATGGTGTCATCATGGCCTGTCTACGTACATGGATGGCATGTATGTAATTAATGATGAGGATTCAGGCTCCCATGGTGTCATCATGGCTTGTCTACGTACATGGTTGGCATTTATGTAATTAATGAGGAGGATTCAGGCTCCCATGGTGTCATCATGGCTTGTCTACGTACATGGTTGGCATTTATGTAATTAATGATGAGGATTCAGGCTCCCATGGTGTCTCCATGGCTGGCCTACGTACATGAATGGCATTTATGTAATTAATGATGAGGATTCAGGCTCCCATGGTGTCATCATGGCCCGTCTACGTACATGGATGGCATTTATGTAATTAATGATGAGGATTCAGGCTCCCATGGGGTCATCATGGCTTGTCTACGTACATGGTTGGCATTTATGTAATTAATGAGGAGGATTCAGGCTCCCATGGTGTCTCCATGGCTGGCCTACGTACATGGATGTCAAGGAATAGTAAATGATGAGGATTCAGGCTCCCATGGTGTCATCATGGCCTGTCTACGTACATGGATGGCATGTATGTAATTAATGATGAGGATTCAGGCTCCCATGGTGTCATCATGGCTTGTCTACGTACATGGTTGGCATTTATGTAATTAATGAGGAGGATTCAGGCTCCCATGGTGTCATCATGGCTTGTCTACGTACATGGTTGGCATTTATGTAATTAATGATGAGGATTCAGGCTCCCATGGTGTCTCCATGGCTGGCCTACGTACATGGATGTCAAGGAATAGTAAATGATGAGGATTCAGGCTCCCATGGTGTCATCATGGCCCGTGTACGTACATGGATGGCATGTATGTAATTAATGAGGAGGATTCAGGCTCCCATGGTGTCATCATGGCTGGCCTACGTACATGGATGTCAAAGAAAAAGAAATGATGAGGATTCAGGCTCCCATGGTGTCATCATGGCTTGTCTACGTACATGGTTGGCATTTATGTAATTAATGAGGAGGATTCAGGCTCCCATGGTGTCATCATGGCTTGTCTACGTACATGGTTGGCATCTATGTAATTAATGATGAGGATTCAGGCTCCCATGGTGTCATCATGGCTTGTCTACGTACATGGATGTCAAGGAATAGTAAATGATGAGGATTCAGGCTCCCATGGTGTCATCATGGCCTGTCTACGTACATGGATGGCATTTATGTAATTAATGATGAGGATTCAGGCTCCCATGGGGTCATCATGGCTTGTCTACGTACATGGTTGGCATTTATGTAATTAATGAGGAGGATTCAGGCTCCCATGGTGTCTCCATGGCTGGCCTACGTACATGGATGTCAAGGAATAGTAAATGATGAGGATTCAGGCTCCCATGGTGTCATCATGGCCTGTCTACGTACATGGATGGCATGTATGTAATTAATGATGAGGATTCAGGCTCCCATGGTGTCATCATGGCTTGTCTACGTACATGGTTGGCATTTATGTAATTAATGAGGAGGATTCAGGCTCCCATGGTGTCATCATGGCTTGTCTACGTACATGGTTGGCATTTATGTAATTAATGATGAGGATTCAGGCTCCCATGGTGTCTCCATGGCTGGCCTACGTACATGGATGTCAAGGAATAGTAAATGATGAGGATTCAGGCTCCCATGGTGTCATCATGGCCCGTGTACGTACATGGATGGCATGTATGTAATTAATGAGGAGGATTCAGGCTCCCATGGTGTCATCATGGCCTGTCTACGTACATGGATGGCATGTATGTATTTAATGATGAGGATTCAGGCTCCCATGTTGTCTCCATGGCTGGCCTACGTACATGGTTGGCATTTATGTAATTCATGAGGAGGATCTAGGCTCCCATGGTGTCATCATGGCTTGTCTACGTACATGGTTGGCATTTATGTAATTAATGATGAGGATTCAGGCTCCCATGGTGTCTCCATGGCTGGCCTACGTACATGGATGTCAAGGAATAGTAAATGATGAGGATTCAGGCTCCCATGGGGTCATCATGGCTTGTCTACGTACATGGTTGGCATTTATGTAATTAATGAGGAGGATTCAGGCTCCCATGGTGTCTCCATGGCTGGCCTACGTACATGGATGTCAAGGAATAGTAAATGATGAGGATTCAGGCTCCCATGGTGTCATCATGGCCTGTCTACGTACATGGATGGCATGTATGTAATTAATGATGAGGATTCAGGCCCATGGTGTCATCATGGCTTGTCTACGTACATGGTTGGCATTTATGTAATTAATGAGGAGGATTCAGGCTCCCATGGTGTCATCATGGCTTGTCTACGTACATGGTTGGCATTTATGTAATTAATGATGAGGATTCAGGCTCCCATGGTGTCTCCATGGCTGGCCTACGTACATGAATGGCATTTATGTAATTAATGATGAGGATTCAGGCTCCCATGGTGTCATCATGGCCCGTCTACGTACATGGATGGCATTTATGTAATTAATGATGAGGATTCAGGCTCCCATGGGTCATCATGGCTTGTCTACGTACATGGTTGGCATTTATGTAATTAATGAGGAGGATTCAGGCTCCCATGGTGTCTCCATGGCTGGCCTACGTACATGGATGTCAAGGAATAGTAAATGATGAGGATTCAGGCTCCCATGGTGTCATCATGGCCTGTCTACGTACATGGATGGCATGTATGTAATTAATGATGAGGATTCAGGCTCCCATGGTGTCATCATGGCTTGTCTACGTACATGGTTGGCATTTATGTAATTAATGAGGAGGATTCAGGCTCCCATGGTGTCATCATGGCTTGTCTACGTACATGGTTGGCATTTATGTAATTAATGATGAGGATTCAGGCTCCCATGGTGTCATCATGGCCTGTCTACGTACATGGATGTCAAGGAATAGTAAATGATGAGGATTCAGGCTCCCATGGTGTCATCATGGCCCGTGTACGTACATGGATGGCATGTATGTAATTAATGAGGAGGATTCAGGCTCCCATGGTGTCATCATGGCTGGCCTACGTACATGGATGTCAAAGAAAAAGAAATGATGAGGATTCAGGCTCCCATGGTGTCATCATGGCTGGCCTACGTACATGGATGTCTCATAAAATAAATGATGAGGATTCAGGCTCCCATGGTGTCATCATGGCTTGTCTACCTACATTGTTGGCATGTATGTAATTAATGATGAGGATTCAGGCTCCCACGGTGTCTCCATGGCTGGCCTACGTACATGAATGGCATTTATGTAATTAATGATGAGGATTCAGGCTCCCATGGTGTCATCATGGCCCGTCTACGTACATGGATGGCATTTATGTAATTAATGATGAGGATTCAGGCTCCCATGGGTCATCATGGCTTGTCTACGTACATGGTTGGCATTTATGTAAATAATGAGGAGGATTCAGGCTCCCATGGTGTCTCCATGGCTGGCCTACGTACATGGTTGGCATTTATGTAATTCATGAGGAGGATCTAGGCTCCCATGGTGTCATCATGGCTGGCCTACGTACATGGATGGCATGTATGTAATTAATGATGAGGATTCAGGCTCCCATGGTGTCATCATGGCCCGTCTACGTACATGGATGTCAAGGAATAGTAAATGATGAGGATTCAGGCTCCCATGGTGTCATCATGGCTTGTCTACGTACATGGTTGGCATTTATGTAATTAATGAGGAGGATTCAGGCTCCCATGGTGTCATCATGGCTTGTCTACGTACATGGTTGGCATTTATGTAATTAATGATGAGGATTCAGGCTCCCATGGTGTCTCCATGGCTGGCCTACGTACATGGATGTCAAGGAATAGTAAATGATGAGGATTCAGGCTCCCATGGTGTCATCATGGCCCGTGTACGTACATGGATGGCATGTATGTAATTAATGAGGAGGATTCAGGCTCCCATGGTGTCATCATGGCTGGCCTACGTACATGGATGTCAAAGAAAAAGAAATGATGAGGATTCAGGCTCCCATGGTGTCATCATGGCTTGTCTACGTACATGGTTGGCATTTATGTAATTAATGAGGAGGATTCAGGCTCCCATGGTGTCATCATGGCTTGTCTACGTACATGGTTGGCATCTATGTAATTAATGATGAGGATTCAGGCTCCCATGGTGTCATCATGGCTTGTCTACGTACATGGATGTCAAGGAATAGTAAATGATGAGGATTCAGGCTCCCATGGTGTCATCATGGCCTGTCTACGTACATGGATGGCATTTATGTAATTAATGATGAGGATTCAGGCTCCCATGGGGTCATCATGGCTTGTCTACGTACATGGTTGGCATTTATGTAATTAATGAGGAGGATTCAGGCTCCCATGGTGTCTCCATGGCTGGCCTACGTACATGGATGTCAAGGAATAGTAAATGATGAGGATTCAGGCTCCCATGGTGTCATCATGGCCTGTCTACGTACATGGATGGCATGTATGTAATTAATGATGAGGATTCAGGCTCCCATGGTGTCATCATGGCTTGTCTACGTACATGGTTGGCATTTATGTAATTAATGAGGAGGATTCAGGCTCCCATGGTGTCATCATGGCTTGTCTACGTACATGGTTGGCATTTATGTAATTAATGATGAGGATTCAGGCTCCCATGGTGTCTCCATGGCTGGCCTACGTACATGGATGTCAAGGAATAGTAAATGATGAGGATTCAGGCTCCCATGGTGTCATCATGGCCCGTGTACGTACATGGATGGCATGTATGTAATTAATGAGGAGGATTCAGGCTCCCATGGTGTCATCATGGCCTGTCTACGTACATGGATGGCATGTATGTATTTAATGATGAGGATTCAGGCTCCCATGTTGTCTCCATGGCTGGCCTACGTACATGGTTGGCATTTATGTAATTCATGAGGAGGATCTAGGCTCCCATGGTGTCATCATGGCTTGTCTACGTACATGGTTGGCATTTATGTAATTAATGATGAGGATTCAGGCTCCCATGGTGTCTCCATGGCTGGCCTACGTACATGGATGTCAAGGAATAGTAAATGATGAGGATTCAGGCTCCCATGGGGTCATCATGGCTTGTCTACGTACATGGTTGGCATTTATGTAATTAATGAGGAGGATTCAGGCTCCCATGGTGTCTCCATGGCTGGCCTACGTACATGGATGTCAAGGAATAGTAAATGATGAGGATTCAGGCTCCCATGGTGTCATCATGGCCTGTCTACGTACATGGATGGCATGTATGTAATTAATGATGAGGATTCAGGCCCATGGTGTCATCATGGCTTGTCTACGTACATGGTTGGCATTTATGTAATTAATGAGGAGGATTCAGGCTCCCATGGTGTCATCATGGCTTGTCTACGTACATGGTTGGCATTTATGTAATTAATGATGAGGATTCAGGCTCCCATGGTGTCTCCATGGCTGGCCTACGTACATGAATGGCATTTATGTAATTAATGATGAGGATTCAGGCTCCCATGGTGTCATCATGGCCCGTCTACGTACATGGATGGCATTTATGTAATTAATGATGAGGATTCAGGCTCCCATGGGGTCATCATGGCTTGTCTACGTACATGGTTGGCATTTATGTAATTAATGAGGAGGATTCAGGCTCCCATGGTGTCTCCATGGCTGGCCTACGTACATGGATGTCAAGGAATAGTAAATGATGAGGATTCAGGCTCCCATGGTGTCATCATGGCCTGTCTACGTACATGGATGGCATGTATGTAATTAATGATGAGGATTCAGGCTCCCATGGTGTCATCATGGCTTGTCTACGTACATGGTTGGCATTTATGTAATTAATGAGGAGGATTCAGGCTCCCATGGTGTCATCATGGCTTGTCTACGTACATGGTTGGCATTTATGTAATTAATGATGAGGATTCAGGCTCCCATGGTGTCATCATGGCCTGTCTACGTACATGGATGTCAAGGAATAGTAAATGATGAGGATTCAGGCTCCCATGGTGTCATCATGGCCCGTGTACGTACATGGATGGCATGTATGTAATTAATGAGGAGGATTCAGGCTCCCATGGTGTCATCATGGCTGGCCTACGTACATGGATGTCAAAGAAAAAGAAATGATGAGGATTCAGGCTCCCATGGTGTCATCATGGCTGGCCTACGTACATGGATGTCTCATAAAATAAATGATGAGGATTCAGGCTCCCATGGTGTCATCATGGCTTGTCTACCTACATTGTTGGCATGTATGTAATTAATGATGAGGATTCAGGCTCCCACGGTGTCTCCATGGCTGGCCTACGTACATGAATGGCATTTATGTAATTAATGATGAGGATTCAGGCTCCCATGGTGTCATCATGGCCCGTCTACGTACATGGATGGCATTTATGTAATTAATGATGAGGATTCAGGCTCCCATGGGGTCATCATGGCTTGTCTACGTACATGGTTGGCATTTATGTAAATAATGAGGAGGATTCAGGCTCCCATGGTGTCTCCATGGCTGGCCTACGTACATGGTTGGCATTTATGTAATTCATGAGGAGGATCTAGGCTCCCATGGTGTCATCATGGCTGGCCTACGTACATGGATGGCATGTATGTAATTAATGATGAGGATTCAGGCTCCCATGGTGTCATCATGGCCCGTCTACGTACATGGATGTCAAGGAATAGTAAATGATGAGGATTCAGGCTCCCATGGTGTCATCATGGCTTGTCTACGTACATGGTTGGCATTTATGTAATTCATGAGGAGGATTCAGGCTCCCATGGTGTCTCCATGGCTGGCCTACGTACATGGATGTCAAGGAATAGTAAATGATGAGGATTCAGGCTCCCATGGTGTCATCATGGCTGGCCTACGTACATGGATGGCATGTATGTAATTAATGATGAGGATTCAGGCTCCCATGGTGTCATCATGGCCCGTCTACGTACATGGATGTCAAAGAAAAAAAAATGATGAGGATTCAGGCTCCCATGGTGTCATCATGGCCCGTGTACGTACATGGATGGCATGTATGTAATTAATGATGAGGACTCAGGCTCCCATGGTGTCATCATGTCATGTCTACGTACATGAATGGCATTTATGTAATTAATGATGAGGATTCAGGCTCCCATGGTGTCATCATTGCCCGTGTACGTACATGGATGGCATTTTTGTATATAATAATGAGGATTCAGGCTCCCATGGTGTCATCATGGCCCGTCTACGTACATGGATGGCATTTATGTAATTAATGATGAGGATTCAGGCTCCCATGGGGTCATCATGGCTTGTCTACGTACATGGTTGGCATTTATGTGATTAATTAGGAGGATTCAGGCTCCCATGGTGTCTCTGTTAAATTACGGAGGAGGAGGAAAGATCTTTTTGACCCCTTGTTACCCAATGTGATGACAGCCACAAAATATTGCTTGGTTGATTAAATATATTACTTTGGGGTTGGTCTCCAACAAGGAGGTAGGCCTCAACTAGAGGTCAATCCCATCCAACAAGGATGGGCTTGGGCAAACAATGCCACTACACAATCTCAACAAGAGACTGTTGCATACTCAACAAGAGCATGGCTTTAGGCTACCAACAAGGCAGCCATACCCAACTAGGGCTTACCCATACACATGGGGACCAACAAGGTAAATTTCTCGTGTACCATGAGTCACTTATTATGTGGAAGGGACAAAGTCCTTCAGTGGCGGCTACACTGTTTGCTACCGTTGATCCATTACAAATCTGACGGTACGAAATTGAGCAAACTTTTCACCACAAGTGACGGTGACCAACATTAGTTGGCACGACGTTATGGCATGCGGGGACTAGGCCACAGCGCCTCCTAGGCAGCGCCAGAAACGTACAATAGTTCACTATAGAAATTCATGCAACCACTAGCATGTCCATAAATGATATGCGTATATAGTGCCGAGGTACAGGATTAACTTGTATACTCACTCAACTGTTTTCAATAAGAAAACTAGCGCCGTAAAGGACACGGCAAGCACTACCTAGCCCTCACAATCTTGGCCAGAAATACGGTGGGCGGAAGCGATTATTAAGGACGCATTCCTAATTATTCCCCCGTTTACAGAAAGTTGGCCACATCATTACATGGGCTAGCAAACGGGCACAACCAGGATTATCTAAAATCCTGACACCCCCCTTGCACGTTGCTGGGATTGACTCAAACAACTGTGCTCCCCCCTTACTTAGGCAGTAGGGCTTGCCGGGTAGAAACAACCCTGCCACTCCCCCCTTACACGGTAAGCCAAAACATGACGACTTCAAATCAATGCAGTTGTCGAAAAGCTTGAGGAACTGAAACGTGTGATGGCTTGTTAAAACCGGAAGAAAGAGACGAATCCGAGGACGTCACAAATGGCTCAAAAAGAGGAGCCACGTAAAAGTTGCATGTCGGCAAAGGTCCGTCAGCTGGCGCCACGGAAATGAGTGTTGTTGGCGTTGTATCAAACCGATGACGACGTATGATAGCTTGTTGAAACGAGCATAAAATTCCGCGTCGATGGACGCCCAGCACGGTCCAAACGGATGTGCTGTTGACGAGAAAGATGAGAAATTCCGGAAATCCGCTGGTCCGAACAGGAATGAACGTAGTTGCCGTAGTACTAAACAGCTTGGGGCGCGTTATGGCTTGATAGAACCGCCACAGAATGCCCTTTTCAACGACACCTCAACGGTCTTAAACAGATGAGTCGTTAAAAAGATATGCGCACTGACAAGCTGGCCACGTAGGTCGGCGCGAACTTGAGTAACTTTTGCACCAGGATGCCGATGGCAGCGTTCTTGGCGGCGTTGAAACGAGGACGATGTGACGCTTCCAACGCATCTAAGAGCGGTGAAAAATAATGTCCCAGTCAAAAGATCTGCACGCTCAAAGTTGGGTACCTGGCTGCAGGCCGACCGCTCAAAAACGGGATCAGGAAAGTGCGGCTTTTGGAAAAACGGTTTACGGCTCAAGAAATGGGTTCATGGGTCACTCCCATACCGATACCATGTTAAATTACGGAGGAGGAGGAAAGATCTTTTTGACCCCTTGTTACCCAATGTGATGACAGCCACAAAATATTGCTTGGTTGATTAAATATATTACTTTGGGGTTGGTCTCCAACAAGGAGGTAGGCCTCAACTAGAGGTCAATCCCATCCAACAAGGATGGGCTTGGGCAAACAATGCCACTACACAATCTCAACAAGAGACTGTTGCATACTCAACAAGAGCATGGCTTTAGGCTACCAACAAGGCAGCCATACCCAACTAGGGCTTACCCATACACATGGGGACCAACAAGGTAAATTTCTCGTGTACCATGAGTCACTTATTATGTGGAAGGGACAAAGTCCTTCAGTGGCGGCTACACTGTTTGCTACCGTTGATCCATTACAAATCTGACGGTACGAAATTGAGCAAACTTTTCACCACAAGTGACGGTGACCAACATTAGTTGGCACGACGTTATGGCATGCGGGGACTAGGCCACAGCGCCTCCTAGGCAGCGCCAGAAACGTACAATAGTTCACTATAGAAATTCATGCAACCACTAGCATGTCCATAAATGATATGCGTATATAGTGCCGAGGTACAGGATTAACTTGTATACTCACTCAACTGTTTTCAATAAGAAAACTAGCGCCGTAAAGGACACGGCAAGCACTACCTAGCCCTCACAATCTTGGCCAGAAATACGGTGGGCGGAAGCGATTATTAAGGACGCATTCCTAATTATTCCCCCGTTTACAGAAAGTTGGCCACATCATTACATGGGCTAGCAAACGGGCACAACCAGGATTATCTAAAATCCTGACAGTCTCCATGGCTGGCCTACGTACATGGATGTCAAGGAATAGTAAATGATGAGAATTCAGGCTCCCATGGTGTCATCATGGCCCGTCTACGTACATGAATGGCATTTATGTAATTAATGATGAGGATTCAGGCTCCCATGGTGTCATCATGGCCCGTCTACGTACATGGATGTCAAAGAAAAAAAAATGATGAGGATTCAGGCTCCCATGGTGTCATCATGGCCCGTCTACGTACATGGATGGCATTTATGTAATTATTGATGAGGATTCAGGCTCCCATGGTGTCATCATGGCCCGTGTACGTACATGGATGGCATTTATGTAATTAATGATGAGGATTCAGGCTCCCATGGTGTCATCATGGCCCGTGTACGTACATGAATGGCATTCATGTAATTAATGATGAGGATTCAGGCTCCCATGGTGTCATCATGGCCCGTCTACGTACATGGATGTCAAAGAAAAAAAATTGATGAGGATTCAGGCTCCCATGGTGTCATCATGGCTGGCCTACGTACATGGATGTCTCATAAAAAAAATGATGAGGATTCAGGCTCCCATGGTGTCATCATGGCTTGTCTACGTACATGGTTGGCATTTATGTAACCTGAATCCTCTCATAAAAAAAATGAAGAGGATTCAGGCTCCATTGGTGTCATCATGGCTGGCCTACGTACATGGATGTCAAGGAATAGTAAATGATGAGGATTCAGGCTCCCATGGTGTCATCATGGCTTGTCTACGTACATGGATGGCATGTATGTAATTAATGATGAGGATTCAGGCTCCATTGGTGTCATCATGGCTGGCCTACGTATGTACATGGATGTCAAAGAAAAAAAAATGATGAGGATTCAGGCTCCCATGGTGTCATCATTGCCCGTGTATGTACATGGTTGGCATTTATGTATGTAATGATGAGGATTCAGGCTCCATTGGTGTCATCATGGCCCGTCTACGTACATGGATGGCATGTACATGTAATTAATGATGAGGATTCAGGCTCCATTGGTGTCATCATGGCTGGCCTACGTATGTACATGGATGTCAAAGAAAAAAAAATGATGAGGATTCAGGCTCCCATGGTGTCATCATGGCCCGTCTACGTACATGGTTGGCATTTATGTAATTAATGAAGAGGATTCAGGCTCCCATGGTGTCATCATGGCCCGTCTACGTACATGGATGTCAAGGAATAGTAAATGATGAGGATTCAGGCTCCCATGGGGTCATCATGGCTTGTCTACGTACATGGTTGGCATTTATGTAATTAACGAGGAGGATTCAGGCTCCATTGGTGTCATCATGGCTGGCCTACGTACATGGATGTCAAGGAATAGTAAATGATGAGGATTCAGGCTCCCATGGTGTCATCATGGCTTGTCTACGTACATGGTTGGCATTTATGTAATTAATGAGGAGGATTCAGGCTCCCATGGTGTCAGTTAACGTAAAGGATTTACGTTAGATGGATAGAGATTGTTACGCTCTTTCCAACGGCACCTTGAACGCCTCATTTGGTTAAGGAACGTAAAAGTTATGACGTTTCCTAGGCTGTGCCGACAGTACCCGGCGCGCCACTGTGGGCGCGTACGGACACAGGATGTACAAGTGTCACTTTGATAGTCCGCAGGACGTTGACAGGACTTGTACAGGACTTGATGGTCAATTGATAGGTAGGCGCACTGTAGCGCGCCAGGACCTATGAGACAATTGATGCTGACTAGTGTACGGATAGGTCCACAGGACTTGCCGTATGGACAATTGATAGATCTGCGCGCCAAAGGCGTGCCAGAGTCTGTGTAATCAATTGATTGACAGTTCAGCTGTGACAGCCGGTGCAGCTGAATACTTGGACGCGTCCCTAGTAAGCTATATGAGTGACTTGGTCACACCGGGACGCTAGTTCTTGCGTGCACGTTCTCTTGGCACTGCGACCCTGTCGTCTGTGCTGCGTGCAGTCTTGGAAGTGACGTGACTTACGTCTGTGTTTCCTGATTATTAATAAAGGCAACTTCCTGCAAGAACCATGGCGGAATTCGTGGCATTCTTACCCTCACAACTCGTATTACAACTCGTATTACACGCTCTGTCAAAAAGATGCCAAATTCGGAAGAATTTCGGATTCCGGACGATGAGGAAATAGCCGCTCCGCCGGCTGGTTCTTCGTCAAGACCAACTGTGCCGTCGTGGCAACAATTGCTCGACGAAGTTACAGTTTCGCTCGACGAGCTTCATCGTCAGCAGCGTGCAGCTCACGCATTGCTCGGGGATAACCCCGAGGACCCCGATTTGCCAGCACTGGTGCCGGCTGTTCGCGCATTATTGGACCAAATCCGCAACATTTTATCGACATTTACGGTCCAGGTGCGGGGAGGTTTGCGGTCGGTGACCGAAGTCACGACTGCCATTGAGGAGTTGGACAACGTCCTCTCTTCACTCACCGGTTACCAGAGAAACCTGCAAAACTGGGCATCGCTTCGCACGGGGGGCGCGCCGGCGGTGTCAACAAATTTGTTTCAGGATCTCGCGCTGCTATCGCTGCTGACTCGCGGCGTACGCAGTCGTGAGCGCCAGGTTTTAATTAATCTGGTGGCATTTCTCGCCTCTGTGCGAGAGTGGATTCCCGCGGGGTGGGAATTATTGACGATCTTTACACATCCTCTGCGCCTCGTCGCGCGTCGGCGCGTCGGCACTTACGCGGCGGGGAGCACGCCGGTTTTAATTCATACCGGTGCAGGTCCGGAGCTGGATATGGAGGATCGTGAGTTCGTATACACGTACTGCGACTTCAGGGGCCTTGACTACTAGTCGGCCTAATTTTCTTCTGCAGTACTTGTCGACATTTTTTTGTCGAATTTCGGCGGCAATTCGCGGGGGCGGCAGCGACACCGGCGCAGGCGGCAGAGGCGACACAAAAATTTTGTACATATTTTCTGCTGCTTCGTTAAGGTGTTCTTTGAATAGCTGGTAGTGCAGGATGGCTGAGGGACGCCGTAGCAAGGGTCCAGCCAGTGGGAATAATAATGGGGGTGCTGGTAGTGGAACCGCTCACGTAGATGACGTGGGGCTTACCGGAGAGATTACCAACCTTCCTCACAATAATAATAATGCACAAGCTATTCATGGCTTTGATCTTACCACACAGGGTCTTTTAATTGTCAATCAGTTGCAGCCTGTAACCTCAGACTCCAAGCCTAAGCAGGCTGAAGAGTTTGTGGAGGGATTGGAAGGGTTCCCTAGCTTGTACGGTGGTACAAATTACTATCAAATCTGGATAGGCAGTAGCACTTTTGGCAAGTGTACTGACCAGATTAAGGACCTAACCAGGGAGTGCAAAAAGGCCAATAAGGCCTGGGCACTGTACGTGGCTGAGCTGAAGGAGCTGCTGGAGGACCAACGAAAGAAGGTCGGCATCCATTGGCAGGACAAGTATCAAGGGTGGGAGGTCAAGGGGGACCTGATCCAGAACTTTCTCAACTATTGTAAGATGGTTGAGGAGGGCAGGGCTCACGGCTTTAATGTCGCTGATAACATAGCCCTAACCAACTGGCTCAAGGTTTCTGGGCTGGATAAGGCGACACGTGGCTCCTTAAAAGTCATGTGTGCCCCACACTCTACCCTGAAGGCCTACAAGGTCATCATTAAACAAGCTCTCGAGGCAGAGGAGCTGTTTGAGGGTGGAGTGCCAGCAGTGAAGGCTACCCAGGCAGGCGGGCGTACCCAGGGTGGCTCCAAGACGTCTGAGGCTGACCGAAGCCAAGGAGGGCGTAGGGGCAACCATCACAAGCGCAAGGGAGATCATTCACCTGATTCTGACAGGAGGTCACACTCCAAGTCGGTGTTCAGGCGGGTGGGTGGTCAGCCCAAGCAGGGCAACGCGTCTGACAATGGGGGCAGTGGCCAGGGCAAGTCCAAGATACAATGCTACCTGTGCAAGGGGTGGGGGCACATCAAGAAGGAGTGTCCCAGCTTCAAGAAGTCCCAGGGCCAGGGCAGCAACAAGAATAACAACAACAACAAGAAGAACAACAACAAGTCCCAGGCAGGCCAGCCTTCAAAGGGCAGTCAGCAAGAAGACAACAAGGAGCAGTGACTGTCTGAGGCAACCCCTACACACCTTAATTCACCCAAGGGGGAGGCCAGGTGCTCCAATGCAGATTTTATATCTGGGCAACAAGAGGGTGATCTCCAGGTTCAGTGTGGCCCCAGGTCACCTGGAGAGGTACAGGTTCCTATGAAGACGTCCTTGACAGCTGATGCAGCTGTAAGTATGTCTGACCCTATGCATCCTCGTGCTGGGCACGAGGGTGGACCTCTCATTTTGAGAGAAACCAATGTACAACCACAGAGGGGTGTGAAGGCCTCTGGTGGTATGCATGTGGTCCCTGCTGGCGGTCCAGGTGTTGGGCATGAGCAGGGTGACTCAGGCTCTGAGTCAGAACAGGATGGAAGTCAGCATGGTGATGCTGGACAACCTGACAGCACAGTCCTGACTGTGCCAGGGACTGCTTCCTCTGTGTACCAGGAGTTGGGTGCCCGAATCCACAACATGTTTGGGCATGCCACTTCTCTGTCAAACAACTTTGCCTTCCGTATGGGCAGGGCACCCCTTCTTAAGGCGTGTCAGCAAGCTGCCTCACGGTGTAAGTGCCAGTTGTCCTCCAACAAGCCCAGGAAATCACATGCCAAAGCTCTACCTCAGAGCATTGGTGATCTGCAGTGTGATATCCAACACATCAGGGGCATGCAACTGTTGGTGTGCGTGGACAGGTACACGAAATACAAGGTGCTAGAGCATTTACCTTCTATGAAGAACAGGTACTTGCTGGCTGCCCTGCAGAATGTAAGAGCCAAGTTTCCTACCACAAGGATCCAGGTGGACATGCAGTTTCAGCATCTCAAGGGTGATCCTACCCTTCCTGAGTTGCTGGTTACACCTAGGGAGGCTCATGGGCAGCAGGGTGCTATCGAGAGGGCAATCCAGGAGGTCAAGAAATTGATCATCTCTGAAGACTGGGTACCCTTGTCTGCACCTGCACTTGTCAGGAGTGCATGGCTGAGGAACGTGGAGCAGCAGCTGAACAGCAGGGTTAACTTCTACTATGATGGAGTTGCTGTCAGCCCAATGGGTCTATATCATGGCCTGTGCCCACCACATGTGCTGGAGGGCTGGAAACATGCTGCACATGTCACCTTTGCCAAGCTGAGGGAGAAGGACCGGGGTTGGAAGATGCTGGAGCCACAAGTGGGTCAGAAGGTCCTAGCTTGGAAGGAACCTAGCCTTTATGGCAAACGTGGTAGCTGGAGTCCTGGGGTGGTTACCCAGGTTGATGAAGCTAGCCACGCATGCTTGGTCAGCATGGAGGACGAACCAAAGCATGTACACCGGCTGAGTTGGTCATATGTCAAGCCTAACCTGATGAATGAGGGCAGTCAGGCACAAGGCTCACAGGATCTGCAGGATTTTCAGGTCCCAGGTGACATCACTGACGCAACGACCACATCTGTTGCAGGGGAATCTGTCAGCCCTGGCCAGGTTGCAGAGGTACTTGTTGAACAGGCTGCAAGGTCAACAGCTGGGGAGTCAACTGTCAAGCCCAAGGCACTAACCAAGCCCAGGGGGACAAGTTTGGCTGGATTGATTGGGGCTCTACAAAGGGCCAAGAAGCAGCCCAAGGTAGCCAAGCTCAGGTGGCATGGCAATCTGGGGCTGGACACTGCCTTAGAGGTAGACACTAATTCTCAGGTCTCCATTATTGGGACCAGGGCTGCAGCAGGGTACAGCATGTCTGAACCCAGCTATCAGTTTGTGTCTGACTTCAGTGGCGGGGTACACGTGAAGGTACTGGGTGAGGTATTCATTCCTATCCTTGGACAGGACACTGCTTTTTGTGTCTTGGAGGGCTATCAAGGACCTGCTCTTCTGGGGCAGAATTTCCTATGCCAGGATGGGGTAGTGATCACGTCCTCTCTCCTGACTAAGGAAGGGGCTGGTCAGGTCCCACTGATTAATTTCAGGACCACTCACCTATCACGTGCAGTAACCAGGACGGTTAAGCGTGTGCAAGTGTGCCAGGGGCAGGAGCCCTTGGTTGATGACCTCATACTGCCAGCTGCTAGTCATCCAAGCAGTTTGGGCATTGGTCCTCACTCACTTGCTGGACACAGCCCTATCAACTACCAAGGCCTGGTGAAGCTCATGTCCTCTCCCATTATGTGTCCCCAGGTCACACTGGGTCTCATTAAATCTGGGGAGGATTGGATCTCCAAGAAATGCGTGGAACCTGTCAATGACCTGCCTCCTGCACGACGTCTACTCAAGCTCAAGTTTGTCATCAAGATGAAGGAGGTGGACGGGGTCAAGGTACCACATGTCAGGCCAGTGCTGAATGAGTTCAAGGGTACTGGTGAGTGCACTGCTGAGGAGTTGTATACCCCTGGCATGCTGCATGATACTTGGAGGCTGCTGCTGTGTGTCTTTCTAGGCCTTCTCAACAAGGGCTTGGACTATGGCTCAGTGGTGATAGACTTCAAGAGGGCATTTCTGGAGGGTGATGCAGATGTGGCACAGGAAAAGTGGGAGGGCAAGACGCCTTTCTATGTTAGGGTGCCTGCTGTATGGAAAAGGGACATCCACACGGAGTTCCTTAAAATCCTCAAGGGCCTGGAGGGCCTGAGGTCAAGTCCAATAATCTGGAGGGAGACTCTCAACCGTTTCCTGAAGGAGCATTGCAACTTGAAGGTCTCTCCTGTAGACCCCTGTCTGTTTCTGGGGCAATGGGAAGGCCTGCCAGTGTATGCTTCGCTGCACGGGGATGACCTACATCTGATAGCTCCCACGTCGTGGCTTAAGGAGCTGATCTCCATCATTAAGTCCAAGTTTCCTCTGGGTAGGGAGCAATGGCAGGTGGAGAATGAGCCTCTGCTGTTTGTGGGCATGGAGGCCACACTGGTGAAGAAGAAGGGGGAGTGGCGTATGCTGCTGGTGGGGGGCAATGACTATCAAGAGACCCTCATTAGCAAGCTTCCTCCAACCATCACACAGGCACTGTGTCCCATGGTGAGGGGCATGGTTGCTTGGGTGGCAGGCATTTCCAGGCCAGACCTCATGGTCATAGCCAGGTTGCCTGATGACATGCTGGTGGAGCTAGGGTCTGCCAAGGTGGCTGATCAGGTCAGGGCTTCATCTGGCATTCTGTTGTCTGCAGTGGATTTATCACAACCCATTTGCATGGAGCTGTATGTGGATAGCTCAATGGACAGCAGGCAGGTCTCCAAGGTCAGGGGCAGGGCTGCAGGGCTCTTTGTGCTCAGACAGGAAGGCCTGGGGAGTTTGGTGAGCTGGTTTAGTCGCCTGCACAAACGGGTGGCTGTCAGCAGTGATGTGGCAGAATGCAGGGCTATTTGTGAAGGCATTCACACAAGCCTTTATCTGAAGGAGTTGCTTCATCAGATGACTTCTAACACTCCTTGGCCACTTCAGGTTACCACTCTTCTAAAAACAGACTCCATGGGGATGGTGCAGTTTGTGCACAGGCAGATGGCCAGAAGTAGGGACTTGGATTATCTCCTTCTTAAGGAGTTGTCCTCCTTGGCCAATATTGAGCATATCCCTGGGGTTGACAATCCTGCTGATGCTTTGACCAAGCTAGTGCAGAAGGCAGCAGTGCAATACAAGGTTCTTCAGTCTCTGATGGACCCATCTCAGCAAGCTGTCTAAGCTGGTGCATGGTTATAGGGCATTGGAGAGCAGATTGTGTGGTAGTGTCAGCATTGTGACTGGCATAATACCTGTATTTTAGTCTGTACTAAGGCTCATGGACCATGGTACACTCACTCTGATTTTAATCAGGATACAGCCAGGTTTTGGCTGGGGTTCATGCTGTTGACTACACAAGGTTGACAGGTCCATTACAGACCATGTATTCTATTTTAAAAGAAATGTATATTTGTACATACCTCTCACAATGGTCTGGGAACCTTTATTCTGGGGTTTATAGGGCGGGGTTCGATTCCCTGGTATTATGTTTCTACAAGCTGGCCTGTTCAGGTGTTTGCCTGTTCAGACTTCCCTAGTTCCCCAGGGCAGGATTTAATTGTTGCCTATGTGTTTCATTTTGTCATTTGTTTGCTGTGGCAGTTTACCATCTGGCAAGTAGACGGGCGCCGTAAGACGGGCGCCAATAGACCCCTGTTGAGAGAATGACAGGCAAACTATTGTAATACGCCTTACTTTGTCAAGTGGTATTTTAATTGTCATGGATTTATTGTACTTATATTGAATATGTACTGGGTTTTATGGGATTAGTATCTGGGATTAATGTAACTCACCGCCAGAAGGTCATTGTACTGGAGGCTCTACCGAGGTGATGGGATTAATTCCTGGAGAAGACCTCATAGAATTAACCTGTATGTATTTAATTTTGTGTGCTTCTAATATCTGGTGGTACTCTGTAATGCCACTTCCATAGGTTTTCTCCATTTCTCATGAAATGGTTTTCCCTGTGGCAGATCTGTTTCTTTTCCAGTTCCTTAAAAGAAAGGGCTGGGGGAATGGCAATGGCCATTAAAGACATCTGTTCAAGCTTCAAGCTGGAGTGAAGGACATTTCAAGCTACTTCAAGGGTCCCTGGCAGGGGATGTGATCCCTAAAGAAAAGAAGGGATTGGAGTTAACGTAAAGGATTTACGTTAGATGGATAGAGATTGTTACGCTCTTTCCAACGGCACCTTGAACGCCTCATTTGGTTAAGGAACGTAAAAGTTATGACGTTTCCTAGGCTGTGCCGACAGTACCCGGCGCGCCACTGTGGGCGCGTACGGACACAGGATGTACAAGTGTCACTTTGATAGTCCGCAGGACGTTGACAGGACTTGTACAGGACTTGATGGTCAATTGATAGGTAGGCGCACTGTAGCGCGCCAGGACCTATGAGACAATTGATGCTGACTAGTGTACGGATAGGTCCACAGGACTAGCCGTATGGACAATTGATAGATCTGCGCGCCAAAGGCGTGCCAGAGTCTGTGTAATCAATTGATTGACAGTTCAGCTGTGACAGTGCAGCTGAATACTTGGACGCGTCCCTAGTAAGCTATATGAGTGACTTGGTCACACCGGGACGCTAGTTCTTGCGTGCACGTTCTCTTGGCACTGCGACCCTGTCGTCTGTGCTGCGTGCAGTCTTGGAAGTGACGTGACTTACGTCTGTGTTTCCTGATTATTAATAAAGGCAACTTCCTGCAAGAACCATGGCGGAATTCGTGGCATTCTTACCCTCACAACTGTGTCTCCATGGCTGGCCTACGTACATGGATGGCATTTATGTATTAATGATGAGGATTCAGGCTCCCATGGTGTCATCATGGCTTGTCTACCTACATGGTTGGCATTTATGTAACCTGAATCCTCTCATTAAGAAAATGAAGAGGATTCAGGCTCCATTGGTGTCATCATGGCTGGCCTACGTACATGGATGTCAAGGAATAGTAAATGATGAGGATTCAGGCTCCCATGGTGTCATCATGGCCCGTCTACGTACATGGATGTCAAGGAATAGTAAATGATGAGGATTCAGGCTCCCATGGGGTCATCATGGCTTGTCTACGTACATGGTTGGCATTTATGTAATTAACGAGGAGGATTCAGGCTCCATTGGTGTCATCATGGCTGGCCTACGTACATGGATGTCAAGGAATAGTAAATGATGAGGATTCAGGCTCCCATGGTGTCATCATGGCTTGTCTACGTACATGGTTGGCATTTATGTAATTAATGAGGAGGATTCAGGCTCCCATGGTGTCATCATGGCCCGTCTACTTACATGGATGGCATTTATGTAATTAATGATGAGGATTCAGGCTCCCATGGGGTCATCATGGCTTGTCTACGTACATGGTTGGCATTTATGTAATTAATGAGGAGGATTCAGGCTCCCATGGTGTCTCCATGGCTGGCCTACGTACATGGATGTCAAGGAATAGTAAATGATGAGGATTCAGGCTCCCATGGTGTCATCATGGCCCGTCTACGTACATGGATGGCATTTATGTAATTAATGATGAGGATTCAGGCTCCCATGGGGTCATCATGGCTTGTCTACGTACATGGTTGGCATTTATGTAATTAATGAGGAGGATTCAGGCTCCCATGGTGTCTCCATGGCTGGCCTACGTACATGGATGTCAAGGAATAGTAAATGATGAGGATTCAGGCTCCCATGGTGTCATCATGGCCTGTCTACGTACATGGATGGCATGTATGTAATTAATGATGAGGATTCAGGCTCCCATGGTGTCATCATGGCTTGTCTACGTACATGGTTGGCATTTATGTAATTAATGAGGAGGATTCAGGCTCCCATGGTGTCATCATGGCTTGTCTACGTACATGGTTGGCATTTATGTAATTAATGATGAGGATTCAGGCTCCCATGGTGTCTCCATGGCTGGCCTACGTACATGGATGTCAAGGAATAGTAAATGATGAGGATTCAGGCTCCCATGGTGTCATCATGGCCCGTGTACGTACATGGATGGCATGTATGTAATTAATGAGGAGGATTCAGGCTCCCATGGTGTCATCATGGCTGGCCTACGTACATGGATGTCAAAGAAAAAGAAATGATGAGGATTCAGGCTCCCATGGTGTCATCATGGCTGGCCTACGTACATGGATGTCTCATAAAATAAATGATGAGGATTCAGGCTCCCATGGTGTCATCATGGCTTGTCTACCTACATTGTAGGCATGTATGTAATTAATGATGAGGATTCAGGCTCCCATGGTGTCTCCATGGCTGGCCTACGTACATGAATGGCATTTATGTAATTAATGATGAGGATTCAGGCTCCCATGGTGTCATCATGGCCCGTCTACGTACATGGATGGCATTTATGTAATTAAGGGGAGGTGGCACCCCAAAACCCTTAAAAAATTGAACTATGGTAATAACACTTGAAATTCATTTGCACAATGCTGAAATATGATTGCGGGCACTAAATAACATCTCTTGTGAGTTGTCCAAGTTAACGCCAAGCGCATTGGCGTGATCCTGATTCGGCATATCTCTGCGATTCCAGCGGCACCGGAACGAGTTCATTCCGACGAGTATCAAGAAAGTTATGG